>PVJC01000969.1:0-103953 GCA_004026665.1 Murina feae | reverse complement strand
GAGAGCATTATGCTAAGTGAAATAAGCCAGTCAATAAAAGAAAACTACCACATGACCTCACTTATTTATGGATAATAAAGACCATTATAAAATGATAAACATAAACAAATACAGAGACAGAGCAGCCTTGAACAGACTATCATCCTACAGCTGGAAGGCTGGGGATGGTTGGGGGGGAGTTGGGAGATCAACTGAAAGACCTGCATTCATAAAAGCATAATCAATGGACACAAGAAACTGGGGGTTAGGGAGGAGGGGGGGAAGGGCAAGGGGAAAAATGGAGATCTATCTATCATCTGTTGTAATACTTATCTATCATTTGTTGTAATACTTTAAGCAATAAAAAAAAACTTAAAAAAAAACCAAAACAAAAACAAAGAAGAATAGAAAACAGCCTCTTAATCTTGTACTTATGACCTGATGACAATAAGGCAGTAACTGCTGTTCTCGCCTTCCCTCCCTGCTTCTCATCTCCTTTTTCCTCTTTGCTCCTTTCTTCTTTTTCAAGAAATTTAACTGATTAGTTCTCTCAGGTCATGTCCACATTTTCTGATTCTGATGTGATAGGATAGGAAGCAATAGGAGGAAAATAAATGGAGGGAAAGAAGGGATATTGATAAATATGTGAGATTTCTCTCTAAGATGCAGCATAGTTTTGAGTAAGTTGTAAAATCAGGAGCATAGCTATTCACTTAAAAGTGCCCTCTGGGCCCTAACAAGTTTGGCTCAATGGATAGAGCGTTGGCCTGCAGACTGAAGGGTCCCAGGTTCAATTCTGGTCAAAGGCATGTACCTTGGTTGTGGGCACATAGCCAGTAGGAGGTGTGCAGGAGGCAGTGGATTGATGTTTCTCTTTCATCCATGTTTCTAACTCTCTATTCCTCTCCCCTCTTCTCTGTAAAAATATCAATAAAATATATTTTAAAAAATAAACAATAAAAGTGCCCTCTGGAAGAAGAAGAGCAGCTGGGGGAGGCAGGCAAGGAGTTGTGGGACCTTCATCTGTGCTCACATGTGCACCAACAGCTGGGTTGGTGGGAGATCAAGAGACCACATGGCTGCAGAAAGAAACCGAGAAATTACATCAACGTGACCTGCAGACCTGCGTGGCCCATTTGAAGAAACTCATTTGCAAATATCTCAATAGCCCTGTGCCTTCCTAAAGTGTTAAAATGCTCCATCCCGGGTAGAGAGGTCAAGGAGGGAATACAGGTGGAAAGCATGTGCCAAGAGCTTTTGATCATCTCTGATAAAGAAATAAGAATCACTGTGACTATTAAAAACACACACATTAAAATGATATCAAAGTATACAATACACATTTCTCTAAAACTGTAGGCCATTGTAATGAATCAAGATGATGCTTACACTTAAAATATATTTTCTGTTTAAGTTTGTGAAATGTATGAGTCCGTTGGTAATTTTTATTCTTACTTTAACATTTTTAGACATGTGACTCCATTAAAATTAAAATAACATCATCAAAAAAGCTTTATTATGCACCTACCAGGTGTTTGGCACTTTGCTGAAGCAGAATTTATAACTATTTATAGTGTAATATTGCATATGTTATATTTTTAAAGTCCAAAGATAACTGTTGCCTGCCTGTGTTGTCAATAATGGAAGTTCATGACATTTGATTTGAGTCTTTGTGAGAGGCAATGTTATTCTGATTTAATAGCTTCCATCTGCTCTTCTCATTTTCGTTGCTCCTCTTTACAGTTTCCAAATTCCACCCTGTACCCTCCAGGGAAATCTTCTCAAGCATTGATTCCATTCATCTATGAATTGGAGGAGGGGGAGTGCTCTGCAGCCTTATGGTTTTGTTTATTGATCTTGATTGTTAGGCAACTTGTTGACATGCACACACTTGCTTTTCTATTTCTTATCGTGTTTTTTTTTTGGTGTTGGTAAGTGTTTGGTAATTGCAAAACGTAATTCCTGAACAAAACACAGTGTTGAGACATTTCTTTTACAAAGTCATCCATAAATATAGATGCATAAAAGAGAGAACTTTTCTATTTTTTAATCTATAATAGCAATATTTGTGTATTGCTATTACTCTAAAACAAGAAAATATGTTTGAATTTACATCTTTGAAATGAAACAAAAATGCAAAGTTTTATTTGAAATTATTACTATGCATTGGAACACTAACTAGCCTGATATTGGCATCATATCATCATATACAGCACATTTGGAAAGTTCCCAGGTGCGCTGGCCACATGTGGCATTATTTTCAACTTTTCATTTTAAAATATTAAATATTAACTGAGTAAAATAAATATAATTTCATCTTGACACAATATGTCACCATATTTCAAGCAAAAATAAAATATTATATGTGCAATATTTTTCTGCTATAACAAAGACTTTATAAGTGTGTTCCTCCTCATATAGTTAAGAGGAAAGTAAAATAACTAGTACTTTACAAACACTCATCATGTTAATGACAGCCTCTTAACCACATGTGCTTTATTGTTATATTTTGAGAAGCCATGTTTTACTACGTTTTTACACTACAATATTTTTATTTTGTTATAAAAGTTTCAGATAGAGACATATAGATATATTTCAAATTAATAATGAAAAATGCCAGTAATCTATGCCTGTAGTAAAACATTTCTCATACCTATTAGACACAGAGTGTGTTAATACTTCTATACACACATTTTGGAGAAATTCACTTTACTTTCTAAAGGAAATGCAAAACATATTAAAATGAAGGAAATTGATTGGGATTGGGGGTTGGGAGCTGGCTTTGGAAGGACTGCCCCTGAGGAGTAAGGAGACCTGGATGTTGATATCCCGCTGGGCTCCCCGTGTGCCCTGTAACCCTGGGCTGGCCTGCAGGGCTTCCTCGCTTTCTACGCTCTGATAATAAATAGTCGTGTAACCAAGTCAATTTATCAGTGTCACCTGCTTCCTCTAGACACTGTCTTTTGATTGAGAATTTCTAAATTGAAAATCAAATGAATGCTTTCTCCTTGGCTTTCTGGGTTCTACTTTCTGTTTTATGTGCTTCTTCTCTAGATATTTAGATAATTAAAAATCAGTTTATTATCAAAACATCTGGGTCATTTCTAATTCCATCTGCTCTGTGATATCCTCTAGGTGTACTCCCATCACACCTGGTGTTTGTTTACTTACTATATTAACTTAACTTTAGCTTATTTTGTACAGACTTTTCTCCTTGTCACCCACTCTTTGGTGATAGAGGATGTGTCTTTTTACCCTGTCTAGCATAAGTCACCAGTTTGATACATAATGGTTTTAAATACTTGTTTATCAGAATGAAGCTCTGAAATCAACTTTTTATCTTTACTTTTATCAATTTATTAGTTTATTCCACATATTGTAATGAAGACCTACTATACTCACACCACTGTAGAGGATGCTTGAACTATAAATATATACAACATTAAATCCAGAGAATCTGAAAAGGGTTTTTTCATGGTAATGCTGTCTGAGATATCATCTTCTAAAACAATTAATATATAATAATAAAAGTGTAATATGCTTTTTAGATGGGACATCCTTCTGGGCTTCCTTCAGGACAACCTTCCAGGTGAAGCCAAGGCTGCAAGGGAAGCCAGAGGGAAGCTGATGCTGGCAGCCAGGGAAAGGAAGGCCTACTCTTGCACGCATTTCATGCATTGGGCCTCTAGTTTTAAAATAAAAGCTATAGCATATTCCAGCTGAGGTGATGTTCTTTTCAAAGATGGAAACATAGATAACTAGATCACCCCAAATAAACTCCACACATCAATGATTCCTCGAGCTGAGCTCCGATTAATGACCATGGATCCGCTAATAACCAGTTATTTCTCACATTTTCTAATTTTTAAAAAATTCAAATGAAAGTTCTCTAAATAATTTAATTTTTGAAGCAAACATTTTTCATCATTATCTCTAGCATCATATTAAATAGTTATATTCTTCTTCTTTTGTTTGTTTTATTATCCATTGCTTTGGTAAATTTTAACTAGCTTCTGTACCTTAAAGCAATCTTTTTTCCTCCAGTATAGTTGTTTTAGATGTGCTTCTTTGAGCTAATTAACTTTTTTCTTTGGTGTTCTTAGACCCATTGTTGAGTCATCTATTAAAATATTGAACTCCACTCTAACCAGGAACAGCAAAGCAAATTAAATGTTTACATATATTTTTACTTTCAAAGCTAACCTAGAGTACAAACCTTGCTTATTGAGATAATTTATTATATTGACAAATTATTATATTATTATGATTAAAAAATCATAATAATTAATGTCTAATTTGACTATACTTCTCAAAGTTCCATCAGTCTTCCAGTCTATTCACATTTTATATTCTAGATTTCCCTTTTCTGAATTGATATATAATTTTATTTCTTTAGATATATCTTTGCATTTTTTTAGTTCCACTGCACTTTCATTCCTTGTTCAAGCCAGTGTTAATAATAACATTAAAACTTCAAATTTTAGTACACAATATTTTAAAATTATTCGTATGACTTTTTTCAATCATGTAATGTACTTTATTTAAATAGTAATTGCTTTGCCTTTCTACTGGAAGCTGTACTCTTAGTTATAAAATTATAATATTTTTTGAATATGGTGTTTTATGCTACTCATATTACTGAGTTAAGTTTCTCAGCAAGACAATTAGGATAAATTTTCCACAATAATATATTTGTCAGAATTTTTTTAAAAAAATAGGTATTCATTTATTTCATAGTTAATTGTAGGACTTATTGGAAATAATTGCCATTCTTGAAGGCTGGTACTCAGTGTGTTTTATTTGTATGCTATGTTTAAAATCAAATTTTTATTTGATGTTAGACTTAAATCAAATTCAGGTGTTGGTTTCTTAAACAAACCAACACTGCTTGATATTTCTCTAATTATTTCAATTTCCTGAGCTTTAACATTTAGTTTTCTGAATAAATTTTTGAATAATAATTTGCTGGAAATTTTTGCTTTGTTTTGTTCTTTTTTCTTCTTCTTCTGAAAGATAGATGTGCTTTACAGACTTAAACCATGAAACTTACTAAACGGAGCGGAGCTGTGGCATTCTGACCTGAAAGCTGAGAGGACTTGCACACAAAGCTACCTTCATATTTGAGTCCCAAGCTCATAAAATTCTGGCTTTTTTCTTAGTTGTACATTCATAAATATGTATTCTCTATATGTATATTTTTAAACTTGCACTAACAAAGATAGGTGAAACCAAAATATTTCCACCTGATATTATCATTACAAATCTAAATTCCTTCATAAAAAGCTTCAAAAAGAAAAAAAAAACAAAGAAGTAATTTTATAATGCTTTCTCAAAGCATTATAAAATCCATATAATCAAATCATAATGATATTGAGTGTCTGTCATAACATCAGTACGGCATTCTGAGGGTGATATTACACTTGGCAAATAGTCCAACCTAAGACTCTTCTGATTAAAATAAAATAATGTAAACAGGTATAAATACAAATAAATAGGCAATAACCTGATGTTACATAAATATTTATGAATATTTACTATAGGAATTTTGATATTTATAGAATATCCTATAAAGGAATGCACGTGAGAAATCTTGAGCTAAGTTTTATAGTGGATGAACAGCCCACTCAAAAGTATTGTTAAAGTATCAATATTAATGTTTCACAAAGCTCATGAGCTTTGCCACGCTTCCAGGAAATTACCAGTGCTCATGGAGGCAGGCTTTATGAATATGAAATTACCTTTATTTCCTTTCCCAACTCCAGTGCCGGCGGTTTTAATCGATCAGCAGGCATCCCACTGCCTGACCACTACACCTTGGCTGTGTTTCAGCTTTGAATTAACAGAGTAATGTTCCCTGTGTGTTCTGTGGTGACAAGGTGGCCAGGGCGTCAGCAAGCACGTGCAAGGGTACTGAGGATGTGCACATCTTCTGCTGGACACGGCCCCGGGGGCAGGGAGCTGAGATTCCCTGGAGTGGACCGTCAGGTGGCAGGACACAGAGGCAACTGAGAAGGCTGTCGTTCAGGCATTCAGCTCTCGGGGTCAGCAGGGACAGCAACGTTTTGCGTAACTCGAGTCACAGTCTTCTGGTTGAATTTTCAAAGTGTTTCTAGGCGCTAGAACCTCACATTTTACTCTATCAGTTTGAAATGCGGCATTTTGTTTTTCAGTTTTCTGTAAAGAGCAACCAATCAACAATCATTGGGGGGATCTTTATATTCCATGGGCTACCTTGTGCTCACTCTCCTCTCCCCTCCCACTCCTCACCATAAAGCATCTGCATCTGCTGTTCTCTAGAAACCTTTTACATGTTCCAGTTTTTTGTTAGGCTTTTGTATTTCTTAGTTGCCACAATTTCCCCTTTCTTCCAGTCACCACCCCAGGCACTTCCTACCAGAGAATGACACCAAACAACATGTCAAGAGCCTTTCAAAATTGCTGCCAGACGTCAACGACATTCTTAGGGCATATGGAGGACTGATGTGCCGGGGATGTGGCGGAAAATACCTGGTGCTCGCCGGTCAGGAAGCCCAGCCTGAGGAGTGCTCTGGTTCAGATTTGCAACATAAGCGGGGCTCTAACTCTTCTTACAAAGCGCCTAAGTAAGAGTTACCAAAAACGTCTTTTTCAATCAATTGTATCTCCCATCCCCCATCCCCTAACCTGTCAATAAAGAAGAAAATATTAAGACAAAACAAAAACTAAAGTTATTCCTAAGTGATCCTGGCTAATAGAATGATTTAGTTCCAATTTAAATGTGTTCTGAGTTATCTTAAATCAAGACAACACCACTGAGAGCTAAGGTTTACTATTCCTTGTCATATGGGGCCAATCTCTTACAGAATATGAAATTCAAGTTGAAGGGAAAAAAATATGAGTTAGGAAATCCAGTAAATATCCATTCAGAAAAATATTTAGTGCAAAGATCAGGTGCTTATTTGGGATACTGCTTTTAATTTGTTAATAAATTAAAATTTGTTTAGCACCTATGTGGATATGTATGCAAATCCATATCCATAGATATATGTGTATAAGTATGTACATATCATTTTCACAGTTTTCTTATTACCTTGGGAAATTACCTTAATCTGAACATGAGTGTAGAATTCTGTAGCATGAAATAGTGTGGACAGTTGTGCTACCTCATGACTTCCAGACAGGTATCTTTGTCCAACTGGTTCTACAGTTCCTAAATAAACTTTAATCTTTGTTGCATAAAAAAGAACATAAAGATTGAAACATATAATATCAATGAATAACACAAGTACCTAGACCTTTTCCTTGCAAATCAATTATATTATAGATTTAAACCAATAACCTTTCAAAGAGTGCTTTCTATATTTTATATAATTTTCATTAAAAAATTCCTATCAGTCTTTTTTGTGTAAAAACCATATCACTATAATAAGCATTGAATCATCAAGTTCTTAAAATTTATGAAGACTTAGTTAAAAAAAACAACAACACAGTGCAGAATAGGATATGTTTCATAGAAGTCTCCATGAACTAAATGAGATAATACATGCAAGTTAATACCACAGTGCCCATGTGTGTTACATGCTCAATACATACGTCATCAGTTTTACCTACAGTGTGCACTATTTTGAATCAATACAGTTGTTGTTTTTTAATTTATCTTTATTGTTGAAAGTATTACAGAGGTCTCCCTTTTCCCCCTACTGATCTCTCTTCTCCACTTCTACCTCTTCCCCAGGCCTTCACAGCATGAAATTTTATTCCAAATTTTAAAAATTAAATAATGAAAATATAAATGTTCACCGAAACCAGCACTAGAAGGATGCTTTCTTGACATAAAGAAAGATAAGTATGCTACACAAATACATTGTATATAGGCAATGGGCAGAGGAGGAAGGGAGGGAGAGAGAGAGAGAGAGAGCACTCATTAACTTGAGAAACAATTGATTGATGCACATTATCAAGGCTTACAATTGAAATATGACATATAAACTAATGAGGGAGACAGCCATGAAAAGGAGAAGACACATTTTCATACTTATAGAAAGTTTCTGCATCCAATTACACTGCACCAGAGAAATCAACTGATAAAAAACATATAACATCAAATTAAAAAAAAATTCAATAAGAAGATTTACCGCTAGAAATAAATAACAGGTCAATATATTTTCTAAAGTGAATTAGACTATGCAATGGAGGAAAATCCCATTTTTGCCTAGTACTAAAAAAGAAATATAAATTATTTATATGAAAAACCTACTAATATTCTCTTGTATATAAAATATAATGACTAAATGGAGACAAATCATTAATAAAAATAGTTAAGGCACAATAATAGAAAGCTATCAATTTGTTCCAAAATAATGAGTCTTTCTGCTATTTGATAAACAGGCTGAGAGAGATGGGGGGAGAGAAAAAAAGGGGGGAGAGAGAGAGAGAGAGAGAGACAGAGACAGAGACAGAGACAGAGAAAGAGATCAGAGTAGGAATACCCAGGCCCCCAGCTTCCAACCAATTCCTTATCAGTACCACCTCTTAACCAAGCTGTGTAAACATAACCCATACACACAGAGGCCATCTGTTTGGGCTGGAAAGGAGGGTATAGATTTGCAAACTGGCAGTAAAAGCATGCACTTCCATTTCATCACTCACCCTTTGTCCACTTATGCTACAGGCTCATTGCTTCCTATTTGCAGCCTCTTACACTGCAGCTATATTTAAATCTCACAAAGCAAATTTGTTTTTCCCTAACATGATGCAACTGTAAGTAATACAAGGATGCTTTCAAAATCTTGCAAAAAGGGATACACATACCAACACTTACCTTACTCACTTTTAGAGATTTTAATTCCTCTTTAACCAAGTTCTTACTTGGACAAGCTGCAATCTGAAAATCAAATATAAAACTAAATACCACCAACACTATTCTTATAGTATGGCAGAGGAAATAGAAAAAGGGGAGTGATTGGCTAATATCTACAAATACAAACAAAGCCATAAACTTTTGTTTTCATGTCTCATTGGTGTTTATGAATTCCTTATCCTACCACCCTGATTCCTTCCTTCAGCCAATCAAGGTACACGGGGCCCACAATCTCAGTAAGTGCATTTTACCAACTACTTGGATGTAATCCAGCTTTATATCCCATTTCTTTGGGTTTATACCCTTAACTGTATTTTACAGGTATTTGTTAGATGTTCATCATCACCTGCCATGATTTGATTAGTTAGCGCTGGTCTGACTGTGAATGCTGGTCTCTGACCCTGGTTAGAGGTCTGAAGTAGAAAGGAACAGGAGCTATGAAGTGGGAGTGGTGGATGAGTGCCACTCACTGCTTAGTTCTCCGGGAACGAATATGGCATTGTAAGTCAACTATAATAAAAAAATAATTTATTTTGAAAAGAGGCAGTGAAACAGAAACCAGGCTTTGCTTTCACCTTGTTTTGTAATTTGCTACCGTAATAATTACGTTTAGGGGCTTGATTGTGTCTGCTGGTTTTGTCCTGCATTTAAAAGAATTATGAATCAGTTTTAAGTTGTGCCCCCATTACAGTTTTGATAAGATCTATGTTACTAAGAAAAAAAGTCAATTCTCAAAAATTTACATTTAATGAAATAATGATGAATCTTCTAAACATCTTGTTAAATGTTTACGGAATTTCTAATGACCACCTCTTACTCTAGCTGTTTGCTGTTGGTGCCTTCTTGCTAGTTGACTCTTGCCAGCTGTCTAATGTTTTTATTAGTGTTTTCAAAGACTGTTTTTCTTCAATTGTTTGGAAGATGGTTTCTATTTAACTAATGCCCACTCTAATTTTGTTATTTACTCCCTTCTTCCTACTTTCTTTAAATTGCTATTTACATTCTAATTTCTGAAAACAAATAAGAATATTGACTTTCAGTTTTGTTCTTCTCTAAGATATGCTTTTGAAATGATTCTGTGCATTATTGTGGCATCAGACAAGGATGGTATAAAACGTTTTCATTACAATAATCAGACCATATCTAATTCTGTTTTTATCTTATAACTTATTTGATCAATGAATATCACCTAATTTACAAAACTTTGAGAGCTTTCTAACAGGGTTTGCCCTTGACATCTACTATAATTATACTGTGGTCAGGAAATAGCACATGTACAAAGTGAAGCAAAAATAGGTTTACAGATGTGAGTGCGTGAAACACAGAGTTACCCTTGTATTAATTATTGTATTATTTTCCATATGAGCAACTGTGAACCGGCCTTTGCCCCACCAGTAGTAGTTTCTGTCCTCTGGCACTTGCTGTCTTATGGGCCCTGCCATGGTCGGTTTTAGTAAACAGCCCACGTGCACAGCCACATACTATGTATTCCCTGTGATGTGGTCTTTGCATGTTACCAGTTAGGTAACTTTTTCAGGTAACACTCACTGTTCTAATGCTTAATAATTTTGTGTCTGCTATTTTATTCTGTGACTGGGAAAGATTAGCTTCTCGCCACCCCACCCACACACACATACTCTCAATGAATCATCAATTTTCTTTATATGAATATGGTTTATTTACCTTCACCTCTGAAGGATATTTTTGCTGGATATATATTTTATCTTTTATCAGTTTAGGAAAGTTCTTAACTATGATAACTTCTTAAATTTTGTCTCCATTCTTTCATCCTCTTCTTTTGGGACTGCAATTACTTTCCCACAAGTTAAGCTCATGTCTGCAGTTTTTTTTTTTTCCTTGTATGATTTTGTCTGATTTTCATCTTATCTATCTTCTATTTGATCATCACCCATACATTTACATCATTATGATTATTTGAAACTTTATTAAACTGTATTTAATCAGTCACTTAAAGCACCTCTTGAATTGTTGTTTCCAGTTATTGTATATATTCATTTTCTATTGTACTAACGTAGCTTCCTAAGACCACATCCATTTATTAACTCAGAGTTCTGTAGCTGAGACTCCAGGTGGCTTTGATTGAGTTCTCTGCTTAGGGTCTCCTAGGGTCAAAACCAAGGTGTTGGCCGCACCGGGCTCTCAGCTGGAGGCTCTGGGGAACAATCTGATTCAAAACCCACTCAGGTTGCAGGTCGAATTCAGATCACGGCAGATGCAAGACAGGCCCCCATTTATTTTTTGCTTTCATATGGGGCCTTCAAGCTCCTGAACACCCAGGTGTCCACTCATTCAGCTCCTTCCAACTCCAGAGTCAGGAACAGCAAGATTTGAATCTCTGACTTCTTTTTTTTTTTTTTTTTACTGAGCAGAGAAAACTGTCTGCTTTCTAACTGTTTCTGTAATTAGATTAGTCCCACCTGGATAATTTTCTTATCATATTATTAAGAGCAACTAAGAATATTTGATGATATGTAAAAAATTCCTTTTGCCATGTGACCTACATAATCACAGGGATAATCCTGCCTACAGCAGCACTGTTCAGTTACAGAGTCTCCATTTCATTCTTTCAATACTTGCTGAAATTCTACAAATTTCCATTTTATTTCTTAACCATACTTATTCATTATAGTCATTTAAAGAATGAGACTGTTTACTCTGAAGTATAAGCAACAGTGGGACCTCTCAGTTCTTGAACTTAATTTGTTACAGAAAGCGGTTGGGAAGGGATGTGTTTGAAAACTGAATCGTCTTTTTCTTTTTTACCATTAGAAATAATATACATTGAATCCATTCAAGACCTTCCCCCCAGTGAATCAGTTTTAACCCTTCTCAACTGTCTGTGATCATTGTTTTGTGAGCATTTTCATATCCTTGGCAATATCAGCATACTTTTATTTTTATATTTTTGTTGATTCTATTATAGATGTCCTCATTTCCCCAATTTTGCCTCCTTCCAACCTGCCCCTACCCCTCCTAAGCCTCTTAATGGCTTCTTTATATTTTAAAATTGTGTTAAACACCGATTTTGCTATGCCATACTCAATAGCAAGGTCAGACATGTGAACATCTCTATCATACTTAGCAATTATTTAATTTTTAGCTCTATTATTGTTCTCAGAACTTTCCTTTTCACTTTGCTGCATCACTAAACTTCTTAGGATTCATGATGTCTCTGACTTCTTTAATGTGTCTCTGACATAGCTAATCTAATAAAAGAGTAATATTAAAATTGACCACTTCTACGGGGTGCCTAAGCCACGCCCACCAGCCAATCAGAGTGGCTGTATGGAAATTAACCCAGGCTGGCAGTCACGGAGCTGGAGTAAGCAGGAGGCTTCCCTTGCACCAGGAGTAAACTGTCTGCCGGCCAGCTGGGCTTCTCCAGGCTCCAGGCAACATTGTTGCAACATAGTTGCAATTATAGAAGCCACAGAGCTGAAGCAAACAGCAGGCTTCCATTGCACCAGTGATGGAGGAAACTGCCTGCCTAGAGTCTACTAAGGCAACATTCTTTCAATTATAGGAGCCACAGAGCAGAAGCCAACAGGAGACTCCGTTACTTGCCTAGGCCTCGGCTTAAAGGAAGAGTGTATCAATTATGGAAGATAAATAAACCCCAGGAACCTGCTTCCAGCCAGCCTTTCTGGGATGTTGAGTCAATGGGAGCTCTGGGTAGCCTGAATGCCTGAAAACAGCCCTCAGACCTGCACCCAGGCTGGCCATACACCAAGAGGGTGAGGGACCTCACTGGGGGGCTTGGCCAGCCTGCAAACAGCCATCAGCCCCTCACCCAGGCTGCCCAGGCACCCCAGTAGGGACCCAAAATATGAAGGGGCTGTAAGCAGCCTGAAAACAGCCCTCAGCCCATCAACCAGTCTGGCCACACCCAAATGGAATGAGGGTCCACACTGAGGGGCTTGGCCAGCCTGCAAACAGCCATCAGCCCCACACCCAAGCTGACCAGGCATGCCAGCAGGTGGATATCCTTAGAGGGGTCCCAGACTGCGAGAGGGCACAGGCCGGGCTGAGGGACCTCCTGAGTGCACAAATTTTTGTGCACCGGGCCCCTAGTTTAATAATAATAAGCAGCAACAAAAGCAAAACAAAAACATGGACATATTCACAGCACGATTTTCTGAGATGTTAAGCATGTGAAGTTTAGCAGTAAACTGACTCATACTCACGCATTCTGTCCTTTGTTCCCCGATCATACAGGTGTCAGCATGAAAGGGTTGTTGGGTTGAGAACCGAAGTATTGTTTAACAACCAAAACATTTTTTTTCTGTGAACAACTTGGTCAATAACTGAATTGCTTGAGATGGGAGATGTTTGAGAACTGAGATTTGACTATATTTTACATATTATTTTCGTATCGTTTCATGTTCCTTTTTTTCATACCTGGTTATTTTTTATTGCATGCATGTCATTGTGTATGAAAATTGTAGATTAAGTTTGAGGTACTGAATGACTATCTTCCTCCACAGAGGGCTTTTAAATTATTATTTTAGCAGACATTCCAATTAGTAAAAGATTATCTGGGAATGCACTGATGTGACAAAGCATTTCAATTTTTAAAAAGGCTGCCCTAATTATGATTTATCTAACTGCTTTCTAGTATTACCACTTTCAGCCTGTGGTATTTATCAGCCACTTCCACTTGGTGATATCTAAGATTCAACTCTTATCCTTTTTCTTAGAGACTGTGCAAAGCCCTACTCTGCTTTTTCAGTTGCTCTTATTTTCTTACTAGAGGCCCAATGCATGGATTCATTAACCAGTGGGGTCTCTCGGCCTGGCCTGTGCCCTCTTGTAATCCAGGAACCCTTGGGGGATGTTGGAGAGCTGGTTGGCCCAGTCCCCACAGGCCAGGCCAACGGGCACCACCAGTGCATGAATCCATGCACCAAGCCTCTAGAATGCATTTAAGATCTTTGATTGATCTCTTCCCACCCTCTCCCCTCCCCCTTTCCCTCTGTGATTCATCAGTCTGTTCCATATTTCCATGCCTGTGCATTGAGCATCTGCTCCCTGGTGTCAATGCATATCATAGCTACCAGTGGAATGATTAAATGGTTGAACGGTTGGCTGGTTGCTTAGGCTTTTTTATATATAGACTAGAGGCTTGGTGCACAAAATTCATGCATGGAGGGGGGGTTGCCTCAGCCCAGCCTTCACCCACTCCAATCAGGGACCCTTCGGGGGATGTCCAACCACAGGGATCAGGCCTAAACCAGCGGTTGGACACTCCTCTCACAATATGGGACTGCTGGCTCCTAAATACTCACTTGCCTGCCTGCTTGATTACCCCAACCCCTCTTTCTGCCTGCCTGATCACCCTTAACTGCCTCTGCCTGCCTGATCATTCCCAACTGCCCTCCCCTGCAGGCCTGATCTGCCCCCAATTGCCCTCCTCTGCCAGCCAATTTGGTTCTGATTGGTAAGTTTCTATGCCGTCAGTGTCAAAAGCTCCACCTCCTAGGCAGGCATTAACTCCTCACAGTTGGCCCAGATTTGGTTCTGACTGGTCAGTTTCTATGCCAGCCAGTGTCTCTGGGCCTATCAATGGGGCCTGATCAAAAAGGTGGGGTTGATCAGCAGCCCTGAGGGAGGCCTGGAGAGAAATGGAGGCGTGGTTGTTGGCCAGGCCTAGAGAAAAAAAGAGGCAAGTTCTGATCAATGGCTGCCACAGAGGCTACAGATCAAACCCTACCTTTCTCTCTGCAGGCCTCTGTCTGAGCCTGATCTGCAGCCTCCTAGGCAGTGAGTGCTGGGTCGGGGCACCCACAGCAGTCTCAGTCAGTGCTGGGTTAGTAACCCAGCACTGACTTCTGGTCTGGGCAAACCATCAGTGATTAGGACCCTGGCTCTTCATTATATAGATGCTCAGCTATCACAGCTCTCATCCATGGTTTTAGTCATTTAATGCATCAAGGTATAAAGTGGTACTAAATATTAGACTCAGCTGTCTTGGCTGATCTTCTCTCCCCGGTGCAAGTGCCTCTAGTCCTTATTATAATTTTTTTTAAATGTGTCTTTATTGTTGAAAAATATTACAGATGACCGCATTTTTTTGTTGTTTTGATAACTAGCTGATCTCTCAAACAGTTGGGTATATTAAAAATATAAATTATTTAACTAATTTTATTTTAATCAACTTTATTGAGAGATAATTTACAAAGACTATAATGTATACATTTAATCGTGAGGCTCAATGAGATTTGACAAATGAACATACTCAATGTAACCATCACTATAAAATCAAGATATAAAGCATTCATAATCTTCCTCAAAACTGCCCTTTGTTGCTCCCCACTCCCACTCAGGTTACCATTGATCAATTTTCCACCAGGATGGGTTTATCTTTCCACACTTTCATACAGATTATTATTTTTTATTTTTACAACTAAGTGTGCAATGAAGAAAAAAAATAAAATGGAACTTAGACATAATGTTAAGAGATGACTCAATGACTGCATGACCTAATTTTGTGTATGCATGCTTTAGACTTATAGAGAAAAGATTTAGAATAAACGTTAAGATTTTTCTCTTGACTCTTAACTTCCGTGGCATTACCCATGCATTAGTAAAACTGGTAACATTGAAGAGAAAGCATAATATGGAGTACCAAGGAAATGCATCCAGCTCCCATTACTGTCTTTTTAAAGTTTATTTCCTCTCTAATATAGAAATTTAATTAAAATAATAATTGTAAAATATATTTCTATATAAAAATTTGTCATACATATTAGTTTACCACCAAGAACAGTTTTTGAAAGGAATTTTATTATTTCACACATGAACCAAATATTAATTGAGAACTAGACTGTAAACTCCTGAGCAAGCATTTTTGTTTATTTTATTAAGTAGGGGCCCAGTGCATGAAATTTGTGCACTGGGGGTGGGGAGGTTCCTCAGCCCAGCCTGCCCCCTCTCACATATTGGGAGCCCTCAGGGGGTGTCCTTCTGATGGCTTAGGCCCACTCCCTGCTCCCCTTGAGGAGCGGGCCTAAGCTGCAATCTGGCCTCCCTTTGTGGGAGGTGACCAGGCTAATCAGGGGAAGCCACCAGCCCCATCACTCTGCTGCTGCAACCACTGCCAATCACCACAGCCACCAAGGTGTTTTCATCAACACGGACACCAGTCCCTTCATCATTAAGAAATGACAACTTTCTTTAGGCATTTTCAAGATGTGTCTTTCATAGGATATGACAAATCTTTTTTTCTTTTTTATCCTCCCCTGATGATATGTTTCCATTGATTTTTAGAGAATGTGGAAAAGAAGGGGAAAACAGAGAGAAACATCAAAGTGAGAGGAACACTTTGATTGGTTGCCTCTTGCATATGTCCTGACTTGGGCTTAGGCCAGGGAGAAGCCTATAATCTAGGTACATGCCCTTGGTCAGAATTGAACCAGACCCTGCAGTCAGCATTATGTACTGAGCCAAACCAGCTAGGGCAGGGTATGACATTTCTTAGCCCTCCAGCAGTGGACCTTCATTTTTTTCTCCAGGAGTGTGGTGGAAAAACCCTAGATCGCCTTTAGGGATTCTTATTATCCAAATTACTAAGAATATTACCAGTGGCATACAGGGAGCTTAGTCAATGAGTAGTAAGAAAAGGTGTTTCCTCTGTAGTTCACTCCCATCACCGACTCCACTCCTGCCCCTCCAGTCCCAGCTTCACCCCTACCCAGGCCTGTAACCTCTGGCTGAAGACACAGGCCTGGGCAGGGAACCCCCAAACCCCTGCGATGGCTGGCTTCACAGAGCCCAGGCCTCTGTGATCACTGACTCTGCCCTTGCCCCAATGCAGCCTCTGGCCAAGGCTATAGGCCTGGGCAGGGGACCCACAGGACCCTGCTTTGCCAGCTCCACTGGTGCCCAGACCCCTGCAATCACAGGCTCCGCCCCTGCCCCACTGATCACTGGCTCTGCAGAGCCCAGGCCCCTGAGATCTCTGGGCTTGCCCCTGCCCAGGCCTGAGGCCTCTGGCCCAGGCATTATGCCTGGATAGGGGACCCTCATACCCCTCTGATTTCCAACTCCACCCTTTCCCATGCCTGAGGCCTCTGGCGAAGTCCTCTGGCCTGGACAGGGGACCCCTAGCCCCCTTTGATCTCCTGTTTTACCCCTCAGGCCCCCTGCCTTCCCTGTCACCTGCCTGGCTAACAGGTCTGACCACTTCAGTGGTGGGGCTGAGCTGGACTGTGCACAGCCATCTTGTGGCTATGGGAGTGGCCATCTTTGTCACAGAGTGACACCTACTTTGCATATTACTCTTTTATTAGATAGAATTTATAGCTATATCCCAAAACTTAGCAAAGAGACTGACACATAATAAATGCTTAATAAATATCTGTTGAATGAAGAATAAGAAAACTAACCTAATATAATTAATATCTTAACTATAAAATTATAAAAATTAACCAAATAAAAATTGTCATTACTATAGGACCTTCATACTTTAAAAATTTGGAGATTGCAGACTTCTAGTCTAAAAATTACAGAATCTTTATGAATCTCTGGCAACTTATGTCTTCTTGACCAGATACATATTACTTCAAACCTAGGATAGAGAGAAAAAATTGTACATATGATCTTGCATATTTATTTACTTAAGACCTAAAGTTAAAAATGCATTTCTAGTATTTGACAAACACTACCAAAGTCAATAAATTGGGAATTAATCACATGTGGCCATTAGGGTTTGATGTTTGCTCAGCTATGTTAAGGCTGAAATTGGTCAAATGTACTAGCCTCTATGGAAAATGTCAATTGATTCTGGGCTTACAAACATTCTAATAAAATTATTTTATTTAGTTCAGGTATTATTAAATTAATAGAATACATTCAGAAGGGATTTTAAAATCAGGTTTATTTCAATACTCATTTTTTTAACTAAATGAAATTAACTTCTGGCTTTGCTGTTCTTCTATCATTTTCCTGTGTGTTTTGTTGTTCAGCTTGATGCATTGGTATTCTTTATGCTTGATTTATTGCAATAACCTTTTCACAGGTTCCTGTCTATCTCAAATGGATGACAATATTTCTCTCTCCTCTGATCAAAACCTGCAAGGACTCCCTTTAAGAAATGATCCCTGATCCCTGCTGCTTCCACCTGCCCTTTCAGATATTTCAAACACAGGCATCTCTCTCCATCACTACTGCCAACATCCCGGTTCAGCCAACCTCCTCTGTTACCTGGATCACAGGACCACTGACTCCTAATCAATAGAAACCTCCATAACTCTGTTCTACTGTCTCCCCCTCTAGTTGCAAGGTTATATGCAGTTGTGCTTGCATACTTTAGGGTTATACATATGGACACCAGGGTTCATTTGAAACTAGGCCTGATCACATCTTTACACGACTATCCTGTTTATTCAGTTTGACAGTGTGCGTTTGCTATTAGATCCATTCCCTATATTTTCTGTGAGGCTCTTTTTCACAGAGGCCTGCTTCTTCTGCTCCTCCCTCCTGGTTGGTTTCACAGTAGGTTGTGAAAAATGGAGGGCCATATTTCCAGCTGTGATTACAGTTCCATCCACAGGGACCTGCTCCTTGCTGAAATTCCTTGCCTCCACACTCTCTTTTACATTCAGTATAAGTTCACATTAATAGTGTCCTATTCCTGCTGCTGAAAACACGCTTGCTACTAAGGCTAGGAAAATCCTACTCATATTTTAGTTCTAAAGATGCATGAAATTATTTAAGTAAACCTTTACTGACCTATTCAAATTATTATTTTCCTTTGTATGTTAATTTGCCATTGACTATTGGTTGTGTAGTGATTTGATGAAATTACTATCTCCCTCACTAAGCTGTAGCCTCAACGTAACAGGAAGTGTGTGTACACAGAGACTAGAAGAATGAATGAACAGCAGTGACGCTCAACAAAAAAGATGTTTAAGCTGTCAAAATCCCCCTTTGTGCAATTTTTAAAAAATTAGTGAGTGCCCGATACTATGCATACAAAGAATTTATATTTGATGGAGAAGAGATACAGAAGACATATGATTGCAATGAGATGTGGGAAGTGCCATGAAGGATGAACACAGAATGCTAAAGAGAGGTGATTCTGGCATGAACTGGAGGGAGGGGGGAGGGAAGGTGACTATAAAATTTTAGAAAAAGCAGAACTAAACTCATCAAATTAATAACTAGTATTCTCTTAGAGTGTATTGTACTCATAAGAACAGTTTGTGGACTGGAAGCTTCCATATTCAAGTAACAGGATGGCTTATGAAGTGAAAAGGAGGATTCTTTTGTTGTTGTTGCTGACACTATTACAGATGTTCCCCATTCTCTCCCCTTTAGCAGCCTCAACTGAGCCCCCGCCCCTCTGGCCGTCACCCCTTTATAATGATATTATGCACTGGGGTTTCCAGATGGCAGGGGATTGGTTAAAGTGATTGTCTTGTACCCTTTTTAGAAAATTTTAGAAAGATGACTGAGTTTATTTCACAATTGCTAGAGGCATTTATAAGAAACCTAACTTAAGTTTCATTTATGTTCATGAAATAAGCTAGATTAAGTTTTGTTTTCTGTTTAGAAAATTTTCAAGTGTGGTCTTCATTTAGTCTTAATAGTGAGATGTTCAGAGTGCCCAAAGTCATGCTGGTGAACTTACAGATATGCATTTTTAACCCAAAAGGTATTCGATATAAATGCACCCAATAATCCAGGAGTTTTAAAAACCATCAGTGTCCATGCTTCATTTCTGAACAAATAAATGATCAATTCTGGTGGAAATACTTGTGTTTTTTTCATTCTATTCTGCAGCCAGAACTGAAAATAACTAATTTGTTAAAGGACTCAGTATAAACATGAACATCCTATATAACAAAAGGATAATATGCAAATTGACCCTAACAGCAGAACCACTGGAAATGACTGGTCACTATGACACACACTGACCACGAGGGGGTAGATGCTCAATGCAGGAGCTGCCCCCTTGTGGTCAGTGCACTCCCACAGGGGGAGCTCTACTCAGCCACAAGCCAGGCTGCCAGCTGCCAGTACAGCGGTGGTGGTGGGAGCCTCTCCTGCCTTCTCAGCAGCACTAAGGATGTCCGACTGCAGCTTAGGCCTGCTCCCCCAGGGAGTGGGCATAAGCCAGCAGGTGGACATCCCCGGAGGGGTCCCAGACTGCGAGAGGAGGGCACAGGCCAGGCTGAGGGACCACCCTGAATGCACAAATTTTTGTATACCAGGCCTCTAGTATAAATAATAAGGGAAAGTGAATGACTGAATTTAAGTGAAATGCTACTAAGATTACTTGAGGAGGAAGGAGATTAAAACACCAAGAAATGGCTGCATGAGAATAAATCCTCAGGCTGGAAAGAGCTGACTGCAGTCCTGGGTGGGCGTGTTTTGGAGACTTACCTGTGAGATGTGCCTGCAGTGTGTTTTCAGGGAGCTGCTTCTGAGCTTTACCTATGTTGCCCTCAAAGTAAATGGTAATCTCTTTGTGATTAAAAGAGATATACATCTAAAATTAAGCACGAAGCCTTAGATGGTTTGGCTCAGTGGATAGAGCCTCAACCCATGGACTGAAGGGTCCCAGGTTAGATTCAGGTCAAGGGCACATGCTGATTGCCTGCTGGATCCCCATATGGAGTGTGCAGGCGGTAGCCAATCAGTGATTCCCTCTCATCATCGATGTTTCTCTCTCTCCCTCTCCCTGCCTCTCTGAAATCAATAATAAATACATATTTATGTATTAAAAATGAAATTAAGCAAGGTGACCAGACCTCCCGCTTTTGGCGGGACAGTCCCGATATTTAACAGTTTGTCCTGCGTCCCGTGGCGTTTTTAAAAAGTTCCGATTTTTGGAAAGAATGCAGGACAAGCTAGGGAACGGCGGGAGAACGGGAAGGGAATATACGGTTTTCGGCGGCCAAGCGGTCAATGGTGTCCCGCTTTAGCAATGTGAAAATCTGGTCCCTTACATTAAGTGAAGCACGATGAAATCTTAGGTTTTGTGGGCCGCAGACACCCTTATTTCACAGTCTCGGCGTCAGAAGCCTGGCACTTGAGCTCTGTCACCCGCAGGGACTGGTGGCCTCGCTCCGACACCTGGGATGCGGCTCAGATGAACTGAGTATTTACAGCTGGTTTTAAGCCGCCTTTTGTTTTGTGAAATCAATCTACAAATTTAAGGGTCGGCCGATACATTGGGGGGAGGAGGACTCAAACACCTATTGTTTCTGTTTGTTTCTGAGGGTGAAAGACAATCCAAATCCCTCTCCTCCAGAGAAAGGCAGAGTGCGCGTTCGCATAGGCCCCTGCGCCTCGGGCTGGGCGCCTTCCACGCCCTGGCCCTCCTCCCGGTGTGGCTGGTGTCTGTGGCTGGTGTCTGTGGCTGGTGTCTCTCCTCGGACAGGGCCCTCAGCGCAGGGACCTGCGAGCGCGGGTTTCCCATGGAGAGTCCCAGGGCCCCCGCTGCCTCGAACCCAATAGAGCGACCCTGGGGAGCGCTTTTCCTCCCCCCCTTGCAGGACACAAATATGCGCACGGTGCATCCGGACTGCGGGCGCCCTTCTCCTCGTGCCGTGGCCACTGTTTCAGCGCCTCTCCTTTCAGCTCTACCTACCGGCAAGCTGGGGGCCCGACGCTGGCAAGCGGCTGAGTGTGCGAGGGTTTAGTTGGCCCTGAGCTCTGCTTCCCACGCGGGCAGGGGCATCACCCACTTCAGCCCACGAAGAGGCCCGAGCAGGAAAGGGCTCTGTAGGCAGCGGCCTTGCTGTGGAGAGTTCTGTCTGCGGGCGGAGGGTAGAATCGATCCTGCAAAGCGCTGCTGTTTAGCCACTAGCAGAACCAAAGGTTTCATTTTAATTCAATATTGTTTACATAAAAACGTTATTTATAGGGGAAGTGCTGTGTTCTGTCCAAACATGCAAGAAGGCTGCTTCTAGCTGAGATCCAATGCTCTAACAAAAGGATTAAATGTTGTTTTCCAGAGCTACACCCTCCCTGGGAACATAAATCCAGGAAGCGTTTTTTTCCTTCTTGGACTGTTGTGCTCTATGGATATAACCTATCGATATAGTGAAAGCCTAAGCAACTGTGACAGCAGAACGACCAGAATGACCCATCGCTATGATGTGCACTAACCACCAGGAGGCAGACACTCCTTGCAGGAGCTGCCTCCTGGTGGTCAGTGTGCTCCCACGGGACCGCTGCTCAGTCAGCACCAAACTCATGACTGGCGAGCACCTCTCCTACCTCTGCAGCATCACTAAGGAGCAGTGAGCAGGCAGGCGGTAAGGAGTGAGGGGTCCTGGGCTGCGAGAGGGTGCAGGCTGAGCTGAGGGCACCCTCCTCCAGGGCATGAATTCCACGCACTGGGCCTCTAGTATTTTCAATAGGAAGAACCTTTCTGCTGGGGTGAAGCACTGAGTTTGAACCTGGTACATGTGTCGGGCTAAGGCACATTGTAGGTTTGGGAATTTTTTTGGAGAAACACAAGGAGGGCCAAGGAATAATAGAAGCCAAGGAGGCAGAGGAGCTGGGGTGTTCAAAAATGTGTCAGAGGAAGGACCACGTAAGCTGAGGTCAAGAGAAACAGAAGGTCGTATTCTTCGTGAAAGTGAGAGGAACATGATGCAGAGGTGGCATATCCCAAGGCCCCGAGGCTAGAGGAGTGCTCACCAGCTGAAGAACTGGGAAAAGACCAGTCTTGCTGTAACCGGTTTGGCTCAGTGGGTAGAGCATCGGACTGCGGACTGAAAGGTCCCAGTTTCGATTCTGATCAAAGTCACATGCCTTGGTTGCAGGCACATCCCCCAGTAGGAGGTGTGCAGGAGGCAGCTGATCGATGTTTCTAACTCTCTATCCCTCTCCTTTTCTCTCTGTAAAAAATCAGTAAAATATATTTTAAAAAAATTAAAAAATTAAAAAACAGTGTTTGCACACTGTTCTAATTTAATATTTATTAAAATGCTATAAAATTAGTGGTTTATGTGTCTGTTTCACCCAAACTAGGTTATGAGTAACTTAAGGACAAACAAGCATAATATTTATACCAATAATTATTATTTATAATATTAAATTATCAGTGCTTTCAAAGATCTTAGGTGTATACTTTTGATAAAATAAACTGAGAGGCTTAAGAATTTTCTGAAAATACTGGTTTATAAATTTTGTATTCTATTTATTGGAAATAACATTTTTTACTTTAAGATAATGATATTAAATATATAAAATTATAACCAATACATATTCACACAAACTTTTGGGAAGTAAAAAGATAAAAAGTAGAAAGTGATTAAGGTTATTTGCAAACTCTATATATACATGAATGTGGTTTGAACATGTATGTATAACTTTATGGAATCTACACACATAAATAGCATATAATATACATATTTTATATAGAACTATATTGTGATTTCATGCTTTATATCTATTTAAAATTTTTATAACATCCTATTTTCACTTAAAAGGGTAACTTGAACATATTTACATACATACAAAAATCACTATCAACCTATGATTTTTAAAATGAGGAATGTCTGTCAATTTTTAAATTTTTTGTTGTTATTTTTATTTAGCTTATACATTTTCTACATTATATTTTTTTCTGTAGTAAAAATAGAAAATTTTGTAATTTTGAAGTAATTATATAGTACTAGGATAAATCATACCTGTTCATTATTCTTTTAGTGACGTTATTAATTTCATTTGATAATATTTCCATTAATATCTGTGTATTTATATCTTGAAGTAAGATTAATGAACACTTCCCTTTTCTGTTTTATCTCTATGTGGTGTTAGAATCAGACTTTTTAAAAGCATTTTAGGATGTGTAGGGAGCTTTATCTCTATGCTTATAAATCTTTATCTGATACATAAGTGATGATTTAATAAAAGATCTCTCATTTATAACTCATTTTCCAGGTTTGGTATATTCAGCTAGTATAGTTTCTTTTGAGTTAATTTTAGTCTTTAATCTTTTGTAATGAGTATAATTAATTTCACAGATATTTTTAATTTTAGGATGTAAAATTATACCTAACACTGTAGTGATATTTTTTGATCTTTGTTTCTTCTCAAATTGCCTTTATCAGGATTTATTGATTTCTCTGCTATGTTTCTTACTTTTTGTCCAACTATTGGTTAATACTCTGATTTGAGAGGTAGGACAGGGAAAGCAAATGTGTTAAATGTATGTAGTTAGCTTGTCTTTCAGAAATCGAGAATTGCCCTTATCTCATGGCAGTTCAAAATTATTCAGGTGCTGTTTCCCTTTTTATCCCTAAACCACCCTTTGAAGGGTCCCTGGTCGGGAAGCTCCACTTGCAGGCTATTCTGGGGCTGGGGGTGGGTAATAGGGGAAAAGGGGACAGTGAGGAGGTGGGGGAATTCATATTACTGAACTGTAAATGGGTACATGGGTCCTCTCTTATCCCTTGAGTTGAGTACCCAGCCAGCCACTCATGGCTCATGCCTGATACTGTGCTTCTCAAAGAACACTCTGACAAGCAAGAGCATTTGAACAGTCCTCAGTTCATTGTCAGTATGTTCATATTTATTTTATGATTTCCAAAAAGGTTCTCAAAAAGAATAGTATTTATATATTAACTAAAATATTTGTGATTAACACAGGAATGTTTAGAAACGGCCCTTTGAATAACTTGTTTAAAGTTTTGAAGACAAAAATAGGTATCTTATAAAGATGCAGTCTAGGGTTGTCTGCCTTTTCTAAGACTAGAATTGCATAGCATAAAAATGCCAAGGGGAGGAAACAGAATAATTTCTGTATTTGGAGACTTCTATAACTTTTTAAAAAAACTATTTTTATTACTGATAGTAAACTTTTATCCTTTTTTTCTTGTGATAAACTACCAAATAGAGCTGTAATTCAAAACTAAGGACAATAGTTCAAATGTCCTATCTTTCTTATCTCCAAGTTCTACTGCTTTCTATCACAAAGTGCTCACATTTAACAGATAACAGTAAATGCTACCATCTATTGATTACTTATGTCTCAGACACTCTTTTAAGGCTTTTTGTATGGATTATCCCACTTTATCCTCCTGACCACTCTAGGAAGTAGGTGTTAAAATCATCCTCGCAGAGAGAGGTTAAGTAACTTGGCAATACCACAGTTAGTTAGTAGTATCTTGGATAAAATCCCAGGTAACCAAGATTCATGTAGCAATAGATAGTTTCATGATGTGATAATTAAACATTAGTATCAGCAAATAAAGCCAAATAAAACCAAGTTCCCTAGGTGATATATAATACATATATATTTACATTTTACCTATGATTATGTGTAGTAAAATTAAATCTTGATCTGTACTATCTTAATTAAATACAATTTTAATAATTCAAGTTAAAAAATACATGAAGTTACATGACCAGGAATGTGGCCATACTGGAATTTGAAAGTTATTTGTTTAAGCCAAGTTACTAACATTTGTGTTTAAAAAGAACAGTCAGGGAGAAAGCTGGTAGCTTCCTCGGCATTGCTGTTGCTGTTGGCGTTTTAGCTATGGCATCATTGTCTGCAGCTGTAAATGACCTCCCAACTCCAACTCCATGATTCTCTGACTTTGTGTATATATATATCATTGACTAAGGAAACATTTGTAATAATGTAGGGTGACTCCCTCACTGTCTTGTGGAAAAGGGTGTATCGATAGCAATCCAGATCTTAAATTTTCATAGTCTTCTGATAACTCCATGTCATTCTGCTCTCCCAACTAGGCAAGCAATAAATGGCTTATGTGAGAAGCAAAAATTTAAGAGCCTTCACACATACTATATCAGCTTCATGTCAAGCTGCCTGGAAGGAGATAGCATTTTGTTTTCCAACAGGTTACAGTCAAAGCTTTGAGAATATTTTTATTTAGTTCAAGAAGCCAACTAGCAATCTGGCAAACCCAATACTACAAGTTCTACAGTTGAAATGTAAGGCCTTCCCTGAACCAAAACCCTTTTGTGAGCTCAAATGACAAGACAAGAAACAGGGCCTGGTGGATGCTGACTTATAGTGAAGACAGAATCAAACCTAATCATCTGAGACAAACCACCTATTATGTGTAATGGTAAGGACACTGCAGGAGAGAGGAGCAGGCAAGGATCTAGTTCCTACATTGCCAGTAGCAGAATTTCCATGTGAGAATCTTGCTCCATGCCTCAATCTTCTCATCTGTGGAAGATGACAAAAGTCTCCTGACTCCTCTTAAGGGGTAGTTTAAGAATCTCAACAAAAGGCTATTCAGAGAGAATTCTTTGTGATGGAGATGTGCTATGTGAACATTGTTTAGAGAAGCAAAATGAAGATTTTATACACAAAAATGCAAGATTCATGAAGCTCAAATATATTTATAGAATTTCAAATTGATTTTATGTATATTTAATTTATTAATATGAACCAAAGTTCATATGCAGAATAGATTATTTGCCTTGACACAAATGCGGGGATGGGTGCAATCCCATTTTGTGACAGGTAAGATGTTCCTTGGACCACCATTCTATCTTATGACATTTAACTTGTGTGTGTGTGTGTGTGTGTGTGTGTTTAATGCTTTTAAATATGTTTTTATTGATTTTAGAGGGAAAGGAAGGGAGAAGGAGATAGAGCCATATCACTGAACAAGGTAGATCAGCTGCATGCCCATACTGGGGATCAAATCCAAAACCCAGGCATGTGGCCTGACCAGGAATCGAACCTGTGACCTCTCAGTACATGGGGTGACACTCAACCAACTGAGCCGCACTGTCCAGGGCGTGTTTTAAGCTAATGCATTTATAGCTTAGTTCCCCCAGCCCCACCCTGTGACTTGTTAGGTACTTGAAGTCAGCAAATAAGCATTTTCCACTTAGGGTCTTGTCTGATGTTATAGACATATCCCCAATTGTGATGCTATTTTAGAGAAAATAAAAATACATAAAAGTCTATTTTTAAAACAGTGCTATTTGATTGTGTGTCTTACAATTAAATTTGACAATTTTTAAATATGTTCATAAAATAGGTGCTCTATTTTCCTAGCATAGTAAGTCAACTGTATATCACAACTGCTCATTTTCTGTTTTTTTCATACATGTTATTGTGTTTTTAAGTTGATAACCACTGCTTGTTTGCAAGTATATCTAACATTTTTCTCTCCATGACAGTCTTCCAAATAATGATCCAAAATGTAGAAAATGCAAAGAAATGATGGGAAAACTGAGCATGCTTCATGCATGAAACTATAGTTATAACTTCAGATTAAAAGTTAAGGAGAATCAATATCTAAAAGGGAGAATCCAGAAAGTTTGTAAATTCATAGTAACCACATTTTAGCAATGATAGAATTTAGAAAAAGAATGAATTTAGACCATCTTTGAAAATTTGACTCTTGTTTTGGCCTTTAACATGCCCCACGGTTATTGCTAGACAATTGAGTATCATAGGAAAAAAATCAACAAATCAATGTACCACTGGAGATAAAACTCTACAGAGTTGG
Organism: Murina feae; assembly: GCA_004026665.1. Classification (NCBI taxonomy): domain Eukaryota; kingdom Metazoa; phylum Chordata; class Mammalia; order Chiroptera; family Vespertilionidae; genus Murina; species Murina feae. The sequence continues at coordinate 76,653 of PVJC01000969.1, read as the reverse complement.
GAAAATACTGCAAACATTTCTAGGAACTTATTTAGTCATTCATCAAGTACAAGTTAAGTAATATAAACAGCTAAAAATTATTTTTTTAAAAAAATCTGACTTTATGATCTTTGAGTTTCCAATTGTGAATTTGTTCTAAAGTTACTAGTGTGTTAGTGTTTATGTCCTAACAGGGAAATACTTCTGTGATGAAATTTTAAGAATAAGTTCTCTTTTATAAATTGCCACTTTCATGGGGGAAAAATAGCTTTGAAAATTGAGGTTATGAGAAGAGTTTTATCCAGAATTGATATTTTTTTTGTATTTAATAGATTTTAAAAATTGTATTATTTTTTCTTTAAAATCCTCTTGGATAGAATAAAAAAGAAAAATTTTATCTGCAGGATATTATTTACATTTAGCTCCATGTAAATTTGTTCTGAGGAAATAATTTGCAATTAAACACACAAAGAGGCTTATTTTCATTAATATTTTAAGTTTTAAATGCAATAAATAACAAAGTGCATGTACCTACATTCCATTATTTTTTTTTGGGGAAAAAGATACTCTCAGGAAATTGTCCTCTTAGACCCCATGTAACTGATCCACAGCAGAGTATCTCTCCTGCCCTTCAGATAATCACAGTCACAGAGGGACTGCCTCCCAGTGCAGGCTGGCCATTAAAGTTACCGGGGCTGACACATGTGGTTGATCAGATGACCCATGTGAAGAAACAATAAGCCAATTGGGAAATGCAAATAGCCAGTGGTTGTTCAGAACTCGTTGAAACTTTCTTTTCTTGGCTTGTCTAAGATGACCAAATTGTATTAGAAAAAATATAGCAAAGCTAAAGTGCATAGAATCATTCACCCATATTGGAATGCTTGAGTGTTAGGAAGGAAGTGAAGACAAAGCAGTCTGCAATTCTATCCGTGCTTCCAGGAAAGGGGAGTATATGACATCCTCATAAAAACTATCTATACCTTTGCCTGTACATGAGCAACATTTAGTCATCTCCATATGAGTTTGAGAATCAGTGATTCATATTTTGTTGGTTCTAAAGAAAATCTGCCAGGATTAATTTATTAATGTGATAGGTAGTGAAGAAGTTAGGTTTCCCCAACTTTCATGAACTTTTTTCTCCACTTTCCTACTCATGCCTCTTCACGGAAGCTCACCTGTGCTTCGTATAGTGATCTCCCAACACGTTCATGCTTTTGTAGGGAATAGTGAACTAATGAAAGATGATCAACTTAAGCCATTGGCTTTTAAGCATTAGAATTGTTTGATTTTGATATAAAAATGGCTAGAATGTCTAAACGTCTTAATAATGGGTTGTCCACTCTTCATACTCAGAAGGTTGGGTTTTTATTTACTTTTCAGAAATCTAAATGTATACAAATATTAAAGGCATAGTTGAAAACAAATAACTGCAGCTAAAAATGGTCAGACTTAATTTTCTTTAAAGCAGTTTAAAGCAATTGTATTAAAATGAACATAAAATATATTATTTTCTAAGGATGCACATGAGAACTTTGGGGAGAAAAAGTGTGGCTTGGTGGAAAAATTGGTGGATAAGTAAACAAGGCAACCAGGCACCTAATTTTAATCTCTTCCTTTTTACATAATACTTGGTTTTTATAATGACGTCGAATTGTTTGAATAGCATGATCTACCTTTAAAACAAAGAAAGAACACTATCTGGTAAAAGGAGAATGAATAATAATAATCTACTGTTCAGATATTAATTATCTGCTTTGATATTATAAGTAACTCTTACCTTTAGGTTTTTGCTTATCATCCATTTTGTTTAATTGTTTTTGTCGATATAATTAACTTTTTTATTATTCTAATCTAAAAAGCTCTACTAGAAAACATTTCTAGCCAAACCACTAGCCTTCATAGCTCATGTAAGGTATTTATTTACAAGCAAGTGAACTGAATCTTTCATATGGGAAAGAGAGCCCCTCAAAAGTGTAAGGGGGGCAGTAGGGTTTGCAGCCTTCTTAGAGCTGACACAGCTCAGGCCCCTCTCACCAAATCTGGCAATCTTCCCTACCAAACTAAAAGGCCAAATTAACCAACTGTTACATTTTTCTGGGTAAAATGGCAAGTTGAAATATATTGGATTTAAACAACAATTATATATTGATTTTAAGCATAGGATACCAAGTGTTATTTCTCTGTTTAAAAGCTATAACTAAATATTAGTTTTTTTAGGCTGTCATGTTTGGTAACAACTTATAGTTTAATTTTCTCTTGGTCTGAACACCTTGATTTGTTATTATAATAATCTATAAATCTTAATTTCTGCCCACAACATGTAAGAAAAAAAATGCTAAATGATAAAAAGTGCAAAACTGAGCCTACCACAATTATTGACTATAGTAATCTTTCACAGCTATAGGTAATTAGGGTGAATACGCTAACAAGGCTCTGGTTTGAGCTACTTCATGCAAAATCACAGTCAGTTAAGGTTCCTTGTGTCTCAGGAAATGAGTCCTTGTCCTTGGACAACACACTAAGGGTCACAGAGAAAGATTTCAGTCCCTTAACTTTATCTTCAAAACACAAGTCTGCTATCCATTTTAGCCAGTTTTCAATATCTGATTTTGACACTATTTTTTCTTTGTCATTCCTTCAGCAATTTTAAACATCTAGTATTTTTCTTTTGAAATAGTGATATGCTTACATACGTTTAATTTCTCTTTTGTCTGTAGGACATTTTTCTTTTGTCTGCAGGAAGTTACAATATTCTATAATAGTAAGATTTCAAATAAAAATGATGATAGCATTATTGTGTTACTGCCTATAGGCGGCTCTCAATTGAAAATGTTCCTTCTCTTGGATTCCCATTAACTGTCCACACGTCCTCAGTGTGGCCACACTGAGAGATACTTGTTCAGTGCCTCGGATGCATATAAGTCAGAGTGAGGGCATCACTTCCACATACAGGAAGTAAAGAGGGAAAATGGAAGAATGGTGTCTTTTTAAAATTTATCTTTATTGTTGAAAGCATTACAGATGTCCCCTTCCCTCCCCCTCCCCTTTTCTCCTCCATCCGGCCCCTGTCATTTCCCAAAGATATTTGTAAAGCAGAAGTTCAGAGTACCATTTGCAGTGAAATGATCTCTGTGAGAGAAAATAAAATAAACCAAGAACTTGGCATTTGTTTAGCACACAGTAGGAACTCAATAAATGTGTATCAAAGTATGAGAAAATGAATGAGTGTGTTTCTAAACATTAAGTGCCAAATGCTTAGTATTGAACCGTGTCTCCCAATCTTCTTGTCAGTTCCTTGATTTCTCCTTCAATTTGTCTGATTGCTTCGTTTCCACCACCTGGGATGATCTGCCTTACCACCCTTAGCCAGACCTTCCCTCACTCATACCACATTCTACGGAAATTCACCTTTCACCAGATGGTGAGTTCCCTGAAAGCAATGCTAAGGTCTTATCATCCATTAACCCCCTGGTTCATGCCCAACTGCTCTCTCTCCTATCCTCCTTTGCTGACTTCTACATCATTCTAATCACAGCAATCTGAGAAGTCGTTTCAAACCCAGGTCTCATTGTGTTAATACTTTACTATTATTAAATGACTTCCCACTGTGTGCAGAGCACCTAAAATTGTCCCTTCTCTCTCCCAGACTTGGTCTGAGTTTCTCTATTTTTCATGCACTATGCTTTGATCTTACTCTTTTTCTTTCAATTTCTTCAGCAGCTCAAGTTCTTTTCTATCTCAATTCCTCCTCTTTGTAGATGCCTCACCTTCTTCCCATCACTGCCTTGCTAATTATAATTCAGCCTTAAGATCACAGTTAAAATGTTAACTGTTTCAAGGTAGTGTTAGTCTTTCCTTTTCTTCTACTTTAATCAGTTGATCTGCAGTGCACTATGCCTTTTCTTCATGTGACTGGCTGAAATTTATAGTTAGATATTTATTTATGTTAACCTGTTGGGATCAAAGTCTATGTGCCTTACATTCATCTTAATAAAATTTGCCTTCACCATAGTAGCAGGTACATACTACATTCTTGTTACATATTGGTTCAATAAATGAATATATCTGAGTTTCCCCCCCAACTTGTGAACATCCTGAAGGGAAGAAAAAAAGACATAAAGAAAGGTGGGAGGAGAAGCTGATGAGCAGTTTAGAAGATGTGTTAAAGATTCTACCCGAATGGTAACGTAAGCGCAAGTGCCACATGCGCTGAGACAGTGAAAGGGGATTTGAGTCTGTGATGACCGATGAACCACTGCACACTCACTAAACAAGGCCCCCTGAATGGGGCGCAAGTATCTGCAGTTGGTCCCTGTGTGCAGCAGTCTAAGGACACTGCACCGGAGGCAGCAGGGGTCTTGGGAGGCTGACGGAGGAATCACAGAGGCACCTCCTTACCTCAGAAAATCTTCAAAGGATCCACGGAACAGTTATCGCATGTCATTAGAACTTTTAACTCTGTAAACAAGAGCACACACATAAAACAAACCCTCAGGATATTGAAAAGCAATCGATACTGAAGCTTTTGCTGGTGTGGGGGAAGTACCAAAATAATTGTTGGGACCTGCTTCCTCTATTATCCTACTGTAAATTGTACATAAGTAGACTGGATCCGATTTTTGTTGACCCTTCAAAATAGTCAGTCTAGACTATGACAGGAAAGCTATCAGAATATTTTGTTCCTAGCCACTAAAAATTGCAAACTATCTTTCCAACTTAATCAAAAGATTATTCAGTCCTTTCTTCACTAGCTGTCTATTTCTGAAATCCCTTTTTAAATCCCATTAAAAAACTAATATAATACATTGCCAAGTTGGTATGGCTCAGTGGTTGAGCATCGACCTATGAACCAGGAGATCATGGTTTGATTCCATCAGGGCACATGCCCAGGTTGTGGGCTCAATCCCTATTGTGGGGCATGCCAGAGGCATTGGATCAATGATTCTTTTTCATCATGTATGTTTTTATCTCTCTCAGCCTCTCTATTCCTCTTGGAAATCAATAAAAATATATTTTAAAAAACAAAAACAAAACTCATACATGGTCCAAGACATCTCTGGAAATAAAAAAAAGTAATTTCACAAATTGTACAAGTTCTTAAGGAATTGGGGAAACTAAGACACAGCTAACCCCACAGGAAAACTAATAACCCCAGCTCCTGTTCCTCATCTAGACTGGCTCAAGGAGGAGATAAGGTCCAGAAAGGCAAAAGCTGACATCTGTGGCAATGCCTCAAGATTATTTCCAGTGTCCATTACTGTTAATTAAATAGAAAATTGGCAAACTACTGGTGAAATTTGGCCTGCTATCTGTTTTCTGTATGTCCCAAGAGCTAAGTATGGTTTTTATATTTTTAAATAGAGTTTAAAAAGCAAAAGATGGATAATATTTTGACATAACAATTTCAGGAAATTCAAATTTCAATGTCCATAAATAAAATTTTATTGGAACACACTCATCATTTACATATTGACTATGGCTGCGTTGTGCAACAATGGCAGAGTTTAGTAGCTGCAACAGAGACTCTGTGACCTGCAAAACTTAAATGTTTACTACCTGACCCTTTAAGGAAAGAGTTTTCTAGCCCCTCACTAGAGAATGCTAAAATGTAAAATGAGGCTCTGAGAGCCTCAGCCCACCTCCTCATGCACATACACAAACATAACTACGTGGTCATACACTATACCCACACATAAAAACTGCATATATTCCCAGTGCAACAATATCTATTTGTGCATATCAAGTTTTTAATTCCTCTTTAGCACTTTATTTTAGCAGCAGAAACAAAAACAAAAATATCCCCTTCTTCTTCTTAATACTTAGACAAAATTCTGGTTATCATCTAAATTTTATGTTCCTGATACTGATCCTACAAGTGTGGTAGCTAATATTTAGCCTGAGTAAAATTTAGCCTTTCATTTCCCTGAAAACAAGCAAACTAACCCAGATAACCCACTGGTTTCAGTGGACAGAAGACCATTCTGTGAATGCCTGCTAAATTTCTTAGGTCGCTCACAGAGCTGCTTTTTCACTTGCTGGCAGTGAGTGAAAATCAATCAGTAAGTCTTGAGGCTGTTGACAACTTCAAAGGAAAAGTGTTCTGAGCCTATGAGTGCAAATTAATTTTCCTCATTTTCCTTTAGATTAGACAAGACCGGGCAAGAAGATTTGAGTATGAATAGACTAAGAGCAGAGAGCAAGCCAAAGCAAAATAAATAGGAGGTAACCTGCATATAGAAAAACTGCTTCATACAATAGTATAATGTAATATACAATATCAATTCTCATTAGGTTAGAAATTCACCTGTCTCACTCCGCACTGTGGCTCCAGTACCTGGACCAGTACCTGTTCCTAGTAGGAACACAAGAAGCACATGTACTCTCTGGATCTGAGACAGAGAGAGAGTGAGCCTGTATCCACCTGCTTGTGTCTCACTTTACAACTTCAGTTTCAATCTCTCTCCTGAAAAACGTACATCAGAAGTTATCTGAGGAGATACCTCATCCTTTGCCTTAACTTCTTAAAATAAGAGTAATCATCTCCAAGGATTTTAAAGGATACATACAATAACTCATAACTCAATTAACCTAAAGCTCCCACAAAGTGGATTAATGCCATTACATTCCACTCAATGGCATGTTCTTTTACTATGTCTACTGAATAAGAGTTCCTCAGTTTCTTAATATAGCTTTTCCTTGGTTTGCTTTTATTTTCCTACTAGTGGCCCAGTGCACAAAATTCATGCACATTAAAAGGGGATTAATTAGAGGAAATATTTTAATATTGGTATTTGCCCTTTCTCTGTAATAGAAGTGTCAGAGATTAAAGAAAATTAGTAAAATGTATATGAAAATCTTCCTCCTGTCAGAGTCTGGGGTGCACCATGGAACCCAGAGTCAAGTCTTCAACCACCCACGTGCACCTCAAAATCGCTCAAGACCCAGACCTGGACGGCCCCTCTTCATTGGGCTAGATCCAGACCCCGCCAGTCCCACTCTGTCAAGCCCTGCCAGGTGGGGAGGTGCAGCCTCAGGTCCCCTGGGTGCCAGGGCAGGGGAGCACGGCCTGAGGTCCCCCATCAAACCCTGCTGGATGGAGGGAGTGGCCTGTGATCCCCCAGCCTGGCTCCAGGGCAGAGGGCACAGCCTGAGGTCCCCTGGCCTGGTGCTGGGTTGGGGGGCATGACCTGAGATCCCTTGGCCCAGCACCAGGGCAGAGGGCACACCTTGAGGGCCCCCATCAAGTCCCGCTGGGTGGGGGGCATAGCCTGAGGTCCTCTGGCCTGGGGCCAGGGTGGAGGCATGGCCTGAGGTCCCCCGGCCTAGCACCAGGGAAGAGGGTGCAGCCTGAGTTCCTCTGGCCTGGTGCCAGGGCGGGGGGAGCAGCCTGTGGTCTCCTGTCAAGCTTTGCGGGTGGAAGGCATGACCTGAGGTCCCCTGTCAAACCCCATGCAGGAGGTGGGTGGGCGCACATCATCAGGTCCCTGTTGATTGCTCCTTAAGGCTCATTATGGGAACTTAGCCTCAGCTGTGAGTGCAAATTGACTGGAGTGACAGTCAATTTGCATATTCCCTCTTTATAATATAGGATGGAATATTAAAAGGGGATAAATTTATTTAATCAGCAGAGGAATGCCCAATGAATTAGAAGGAAATTCAGTGTGGTTGAAATGAAAAAGGCTGGCAATACCATGTGTTGGCAAAATTGGGGGAAAAACAGGACTCCCAAATATTATTGATAAGACTATAAATTGGTACAATCATTAGGAAATTATTTGGCAGTATCTATTAAAGTTTAATATATTAATACTTTATGTAAAACAACTCCAATCTTAGGTATACAGACAGTCCTTGGGTTACATTGCACTTGACGTACCTTGTTTTGTGGATATGCCACCATCTCCCATTTATTAAAAAAAAAGTTCTGTCATTTTGACGTATGTACATATGTGCTTTATGTATTTTATTATTTATTTACACAAGTAAAGGTCAGGAATTGTTATCTTTCTTTCTTTCTTTTTTTTACTGTTTCATTTTATTACTGCTGTGTATGTGCTCCATGTGAGTGATATAAGTACTTATGTAGGTGGGTTCCAACTTACACATTACATCGCGCCATAGGAACAGATCTCTGACATAACCTGAGGACCTACTGTATACCTAACAAAAAAGTATACAAGTATTCACAATGAAAAAATGTGAAAATATTACATATCACATAACACCATTGTTCTATTTTATTCAAAGCATAAAATCAAACCAAATGTTAACAATAGCAAAATGAATAGTAATTTATGGTGAAATCATACAGCAAAATTCTATATAGCAACAAAAATGGGCAATCTTTCTGCTACATGCAATAACTCAAAAGGGAATTGTGGTAAAGTGTCACTGGATACAATAGTACATACTGTATGATTCCAATGAGCTTTTATAATCTTAAAAATGTATACATCATGTCTTCCAAACTAAATATGTGTCTTCCAGTGAAAGGAATCACATTTCCCTTGTTTAAATATATGCCTCTACTTTGATTTCCAGAAAGATGGAGTAGAGATACTTCTAAGTACAGCTGAAAATCATGGACAGTATATGTTAAACAAACTTAAAAATATACTGAAAGGTGAAGAAAAAAAAAGGCAGACAATCTACTGATCTCAGGACCAGAGGAGAAATTTAGTGATCAAAATCCCTGGATTTTCTATTTGCTGCATATTTCCTAGACAAGGATCTGAAGTTCCCACCAACCCTGAAATGCTAGAAAGAACGTCCCAATAAAAGACTAACTATCTCTAACCAAAGGACCAGGAAAGGAGAAGACTAGCAAAACAAGAGTATTGGAAAATAACCACTCTGAGTCAGATGAACACTGCAGAAACACTGTAACCCTATTCCTACACATGCCAGCAACAGACAGATGGAGGCCCTTGACTACCCTCTCATGATGATGATGATGGCCTGATTTACCAACAGGGATGATGTCACAGAAGGCTAGGTAGGAAACAGGGACATTCATCTCAACCAGTCAGTAATGAGGTCACCCTCTCTCTCCATGGTGACAGCGGAGAACATATGTGACATCTGAACTTACCTTCCCTCCCAACAGTAAAAAGACAGCTCGCCTCTCCTCAGTGGGTGGTGACAGAAGATAACAATTAGAGTCATGACTTTCTCCATCCCCTGCTGTAACAAGGTAACCCCTATCTTAAAGATAGCAGAGATTACTGAGGGATTCAGAAATACCACCCCAACCCACCCAACAGGAAAAAGTCATCTTCTTACCTCCTGAGCCAACAGATGTAAAATAGAGAAACCTGGGCTTCTACTTCCACCTGAAAGACATAAGACAGTACCCCTCTCCCCACTACAGTGAGGTCAGTAAAAAGCAGTGAAGCAGGTCTATATAAGATTCAGTCTCATAACACAATAGGAAAATATCTAATTTAAATTGTCATGACAAGAATCCAAAAGATCTCAAACTGAATGAAAAAATATAATAGGTGCCAGCATTGAGATAATAGAGATGTTAATGTTATCCTTATTTTTTAAAGCAATGATGACCCAAATCCTGAAACAAGCAATTATGAGCATGTGTTAAAATGAAAAAAATATATAAACTTCAGCAAATAGAAATTTTCAGAAAAACAAAAGAAGCTGCAGCAAGAAGGAGAGGAGGAAATTTTGAAATTTTAGAACAAGAAAATACAATGTGATGGGCTCAACAACAGAGTGGAGGGACACAGGAAATAAACATGGAGCAAATTATAAAATAATGGAAGGTATCCAATCCAAACAATAGAGAAAGCAGACTTGATCATAAGTAACCAAAGCTTCACTGACATGTGTGACTATAACTAAAGATCTAATATAACTATCACCAGAGTTCCAGAAGAAGAGGTAGGGACAGAAAAGTACTTTAGTGAATAATGAAAATAAACTTCTTAAATTTTCTGAGACAAATAACCATGCAGATTTAAAAAGCTAAGCAAATCCAAGGCCTGTACCGAGACACATAATTCAACGTCTGAAAGGTAACAAAAAATAAATCTAATCTAATGAAAGAGTAATATGCAAATTGACCATCACTCCGAGACACTCAAGCCACACCCACCAGGCAATCAGAGTGGCTGTATGCAAATTAACCCAGCCAAGATGGAGGCTGGCAGCCACGTAGTTGGAACAAGAAGGAGGCTTCCATTGCAACTACCTGACTAGATCGGCGGGCCTCTGTTCAAGCAATGTTTCAGTCATAGAAGCCACAGAGCTGAAGCAAACAGGAGGCTTCTGTTGCCTGCCTAGGCCTCCACTCAAGGTAATAAAGTTTCAATTATAGAAGATAAATAAACCTCAGAAACCTGATTCCAGCCAGCCTCACTGGGACCTTGGGTCAATGGGAGCTGTGGGCAGCCTGAAAACAGCCCTCAGCCTCTCACCCAGGCTAGTCACAGCCCAATGGGGTGAAGATTCCCACTGGGGGAGCTTAGCCAGCCTTCAAACAGCCATCAGCCCCTCACCTAGGCTGGCCAGGCACGCCAGCAGGTGGACATCCCTCGAGGGGTCCCAGACTGGGAGAGGGAACAGGCCGGGCTGATGGACCCACCCGAGTGCACAAATTTGTGTGCATCGGGCCCCTAGTATATATATAATACTCAAATAAAAACAACACATTTATATAGGAAAATACTATTTGAATGACAGAAGATTTAGCATTAAAACTATGGATGTCAGAAGGAAGTGTTATACTATTTCTAAGGTGCTAAATGTGAAAAACTGTCAACCCAAATGCTATACCCAGCAAAATGTCTTTCAGAAATTAAAAATAATTAAGGCAATCTCAAATGATGAAAAACCGAAGAGAACATGTTGAGGGAGATGTCATAAAAAATGGCTACCTGATATCCTAAAAATAGAACACAAATCATTTTTTAAAAGACATCTCTGAATATTAGGAAGATGAAAGAAAATGGTGAGTGACTATATGGAAAATACATTAGATTTTCTTGTTCATGAGTTTTGTAAATTATATTTTACTAGAGGCCCGATGCATGAAATTCGTGAATGGAGGGGTGTCTGTCAGCCCATCCTGCACCTCTCCAATCTTGAACCCCTTGGGGGATGTTCAACTACCAGTTTAGGCCAAACCTACCCACAGACCTAAACCAGCAGTCAGACATCCCTCTCACAATCAGGGACTGCTGGCTCCTAACTGTTCCCTGTCTACCTTCCTGCCTGATTGCCACTAACTGCTCTCCTGCCAGCCTGATGGCCCTCAACTGCCCCCTCCTGCTGGCCTGGTTGCCCCAAACTGCCCTTCCCTGCTGGCCTGATGGCCCCCAACTGCCCTTCCCTGCAGGCTTGTTCCCCCCCAACTATCCCTCCCTGCTGCCCTGGTTGCCCCATGCAGCCTGCTGTTCAGTTGTTTGGTCATTCCTCACTAACCCCCCATGCAGGCCTCGTTGCCTCATGCAGCCCTTTGTTTGATTGGTACTGTTACTGTGATGGCATCCCTGACAACTTGCATATTCCTCTATTATTAGTATAGATGGCAAAAGTAAAAATCATAACATTGTCTGATATGGTTTTAAATGCATGTACAGAAAATATTTAAACAATTAAAATATTAACATCAGAGGGTAAAGGAACATAAAGAGAGGTAATATTACTGTATTCACATGAATTCGTAAAATTATTGTGCTTGTAGAGTGTGATATCTATTCTAATAAAAGGGTAATATTGAAATCAACCGTTTCTTTGGGACGCTTAAGCCACGCCCACCAGCCAATCAGAGCGGTTGTATGCAAATTAACCCAGCCAAGATGGTGGGCACTGGCTGCCTCGCCGCTGGCCCAAGCTGCAAGGGGACTGAGAAATGGAAGAAAGGTGGCTTGGGCCCATGGTGGGGCCTGCTTGGCCACTCCCCAGTACCCTTGTGGAGATTGGGGAGCAGGGAAAGGCTGGTCTGACCACGAGGCAGTGAGCAGGTGGGGTTTTCTCCACTTCCCAGTGGCTGGAGCAGGATGGGGAGTAGGCAAGCTTGGCAGGCAGGCAGCACCGAGCCCTGGCCACAGCTCAAAAAAGAGAACAACATGCAGGGGATGGCAGGAGTCTGAGAGATCAACACAGAGGGGGTACCTGCTCCAAGCCTTGACGGTGTGCCTGGGGGCAGGCCCTCAGCAGATAGACACACACAGGAGGACTGCTCTGAGCCTCAGATGCAGCTGGGGGCAGGTCCCCAGTGGCAACACACACACACACACACACACACACACACAAGGCGCCTGGCAGACTGGGGTCATCATAGGACATCCACTGAGGGGTTCTACTGTGAGTGGGGGCAGGCTGGGCTGAGGGACACCCACCCTCCCCCCCATGCATGAATTTCATGCACCAGGCCCCTAGTGTATATATAATATAGTACCCACTCAGAGGTAAGGAAAAGAAAATAGTGAAATAAAAATCAGAGAGAACAAATAAAAAAAACAAAAAATAAAATGAGCCCAGCTGGCATGGCTCAGTGGTTGAGCATCGACCTATGAACCAGGAGGTCAAAGTTCGATTCCCAGTCAGGGCACATGCCCAAGTTGCAGGCTCAATCCCCAGTGTGGGGCATGCAGGAAGCAGCCAATCAGTGATGATATAGGGAAATGTCCTCTTTCATCATTGATGTTTCTCCCTCTTCCTTACTCTCAATAAAGATATGTTTAAAAATAAAACAACAAATTTCAACCCTAAGAGGTAAATAATTACATGAAATATAAATGATCTCAATATACTAACTAAAATATAAGTATTAAAAAATTAGATAAAATATATTGCCTAACTCTATACTATATATAAAAATGTTATTAAAATATAATACAATAAGATTGGATTGAGAGGATAGAAAAATATATTTAATTTAAATGGTAATCAAAGGAAAACAGAACTGGCATATTAATATCATATAAAGTAGACTTTAGAGCAAAAATTACAGAGAAAGAGGCATTTATAAGAGGGTTAACCCACACAGCAATTCCAAATAGGTGTGTATTGAACAATAGAGCTTGAAAATATGTGAACCAAACTGACAGATTTACAGAAAAATACAAATCTGCAATTAAAGTTTCAGTGCCCGCTCACCAATTCATAGAGCCACTAGGAATAGATAAGCAATAATATAAATTCAACAGCACTCTCAGTTACAGGATCTAATCATTATTTATAAAACTCTCTACCCCATAATAACAAAAAACACATTATCTTTAAGTGCTCAAAGAGCATATACAAACATACACCATAACCTGGACCAAATTTAATAAACTATTAGCACATGCAATTCAAATATAGAAAGAATTATACACCATGATCAAGTGAGATTTGTTCCAGAAAAACAAGTCTAATTCCATATTTGAAAAAGCAATCAATGTAAGACACTCAATTAACAGGCTGAAAAGGAAAAAAAAAAATCTTTATTGTATCAATAAATACAGGAAAAAAACATTTGTCAAAACTCAGCAACCATGAATAATAAAAAACCTCTCAAATGATGATATAGGGAAATGTCCTCAACATGATAAAGAGCACTTACACATACACAGCTGCAGCTAACGTTATACTTAAGAGTGAAATGCTGAGTACTTTCTTCCTAAGTCAGGAACAAGGCAAGGTGTCCACTCTCACCAGTCTTTTCAATATTCTGCTGGAAGTTTGAGCCAATGAAATAAGGCATAAAGAGAAAATTAAACAATACAGATTGTAAAATGAAGAAGTATAACTGTCCTATTTCCAGGTTATACGGTTGCCATCTGGGATTCAAGATGAACATGGGCTAGCAAAAGAAAGTGTGAACAACAAAATGAATAGCATAATGCCATCTACAATCACTAGAGGGGATAAAGAGGAAAACAGAAGATGTTAGAAACTTAGCTCAGTCAAAGAGACCTGAACACCAGGTGTGTTGGGTAGTCCATTAAAGCAACAAGTTGATAACAGCAACAATCCCAAAACAAAAGCAAGAGCCAAGCCCTCATCATTGACTGTGATAGTTTTAATCAAGAGACTAAATGGGGTAAACTGCACTCTCCTCCTGTTTCATTGTCCTGCTCCAGACTCAAGGGGCAGTTGTACCAGAACACATGCGGGGGGCAGGGGGGTGGGGGTGGCGGGTGGGGGGGGACGGGGTCATTTCTGGGAGTTTTGAACAAAAGGTCCCTGCTGCTTGGTGAAGCTGCAGACTGGGGACAAGGTAATGGGGAAGTGATTCACTGAATACTGAGTCCAAGCAGAGGAAAAGTTCTTCACATTCCCCCACCTGCTCTGATGAAGAGGTTTTGGCAAAGGTGCCAAAGAAAGGCCTCACCCACGGCCCTAAATTAGAGGCCTCCCAGGAAGATACCTGGACTAGGAACGTGGGTGTGTAGGAGAGTGTCTGGACCAGTGGCCTTCAGAGGCAGCAATGTTCTGATTGTGTATTGTCTGGTATGAGGAGGGCAGCTTTCCCCTATGAGACCTGCCAGGGAAAGCTGTGATATAGCCTATGGTGCAGCCACAAAAACCACATATAATCTAATAACAGAGTGATATGCAAATTGACCCTCACTCTGTTACACCCACAAACCATGCCCATCAACCAATCAGGAGAAAATATGCAAATTCACTCAACTAAGATGGAGGAAGCCAGGGCCCTCCAGTTCTACTCAAGGCTACAAAATTTCAATTATAGAAGATAAACAAACCCCAGATATCTGATGGGCTGGGACCTTGGGTTGCTAGGGGGCAACCCAAGCTTTGAGAGGAGAACCAAGGCAACAAAGTTTCAATTATAGAAGTTAAATAAATCCCAGATACCTTTTTCCAGCCAGGCACCCCATTAGGGACCTGAACTCCATGGGGGCTGTGGGCAGCCTGAAAACTGCCCTCAGCCCCTCACTCAGGCTCACCACACCCCCATGGGGTGAGGGTTCCCACTGAGGGGCTTGGCAAGCCTGCAAATAGCCATCAGCCCCTCACCCAGGCTGACCAGGCACACCAGCAGATGGACATCCCCCGAGGGGTCCCAGACTGCGAGAGGGCACAGGCTGGGCTGCAGGACACCCCCTCCCCCCAGTGCACAAATTTTTGTGCACTGGGCCCCTAGTATAGAATATTGGCCAGAATCCGGACTCCTGAAAAGAAAATAGCACTTAAGCATAAAAGCATGTGCAGGGCTTGCATGCCGAAAACTCGATGGAAGAAAAAAATGATCTAAATAAGTGGAAAGGCATACCATGTTCATGCTCATAAGAAGACTCAACATAGTTAAAATGCCAGTTCTCCCAAAATTGATATATCATTTTAATGTAATTCCTTAGATAAAGACAGATGATTATAACATTTATATGGCAAAGCAAAGGACTAGAGTAGCCAATATATTTTTTAAAAGGAATAAAGTGAGAGTCTACCCATTTATTTAATAGATTACTATATAACTATAATAATCAATACTGAGTGGCATTAACAGAGTAACATATGCACAGATCAATGGGGGGGGAAATTTCTAGAAATAAGCCCACCCAAAGATGCTTAAAAGGCATATTGTTGGCAAAGATGCAAAGCAACTCAGTGGAGGAATGGTAGCTCTTCAACAAATGGTGCAGCGATGACTGAATATGTATGATGGAAAAATGAACTCTGACTTCAGGTTCCTATCTTATACAAATATTAACTTACAGTGAATCATAGACTTGGGTACAAAAGAGAAAACTATAAAACATTCAGACGAAAACCTAGAAGAAAATCTTTAGTATAAGAGTAGGCAAGGTTCTCAGACTTTATACCAAAGAGATATTCCATAAAAGGAAAAATTTAAAAAAACACAACACTTAACTACATCAACATTAAAAATATTTTCTCTGTGAAAACCTCCAGTAAGAGAAATAAAAGAACATCTGTGGACCATAAGAAAATATTTGCAGACCACATAGCTAACAAAGGACCAGTATCTCGTATGCATAAAGAGCTCTAAAAAAAAATAATAAATCCTTACTTAACAGAAAAACTGCAGTCCAATTAGGAAATGGGTAAAAACATAGATACATTTTGCATAAGACTATAAAAAAGAAGACAAGCACATGAAAAGATGTTCACCATCATTAGCCATTGGGATATGCCAATTAAACACACAATGAGATTACACAATGCATTTGTCAGAATGGCTGAAATAAAATACCCTGACAATATCAATGCTAGCAATGATGTACAGAAAATGAATCATTCATATATTTCTGGTGGTAATGTAAAATGATATAACTACTCTGGAAAACAGTCTGAAGACCTCTTTAAAAAACTAAACACTACACATGATGCAGTAATTTCATGCAAGAATGTTTGTAGCAGCTCCATTTGTGATAGTCCCAAACTGGAAACAACTCACAAGCCCGCCAGTAGGTGAATGGCTAAGCCAACTGTGATACATCATCCCATGACTACTCCTCAGCAGTAAAAGAAAGAAAGAATTGATGCAGACAAAAATCTGCATACATTTCCAAAGAATTATGCTGAGAGAAAAAGAAAAGGTTACATGTTGTAGGATACCATTTATACCACATTCTCACAATAAAACGTTATGGAAATGGAAAGTAGATTAGTGGTCAGCAGGACTGACGGATGCTGCAGAGGTGGATGGAAGTGGGTGTGGTTGGTCAAGAGCAGCATGAGGGATTCGTATGAAGATGGAAATGTTTTGTATCTTAAATGTATCAACGTCAATGCTTTAGTTTTGATATTGTATATATTTTTAACATATTACCACTGGGGAAAACTTGGAAAAGATTAGGGGATTATCTCTGCATTATTTCTGTATGCGAATTTATAATTTATCACTGAAAAGTTTAATTAAAAAGTATCTAGTAACACTTTATACAGAATTACAGTTCTATAATTAGTGATATGCTTTTTCACTTAAACAAATTCCAGTGCAAACACTGATAACTCAGTGTCCACTGATAACCATTTGTTGAAAATTTACACCTAATGAGTTTTCTTTTTGTGTATATCATAAGTAGCAGGGATATGTGGAGGGTGTGTGTGTAACTTAAAATCTAATGGATGTCAGGGTGCTATATGGCTATTTCTTGGGTTATACTTTCACAGAACAGATTAAAATGTATTTGCATTTTATAGTTTAGAGAGCACTTTCTTACTATCATTTTGTGACTAGGGGCCCGGTGCACAAAATTCATGCACTGGGGCGGGGGGGAGGGGAGGTGGTGAGTGCACACGGCCTGGCGGGTGCCCCACCACTGACTGGACACACCCCAGGGGCAGGCACTTTGCACCGGCCAGCCGATGAGCACACACAGCCGGGCGGCAGTGGACACGGCTCAGGTGAGGGGACTGGGCACCACCATCTTGTGGCTATGGGTGCGTCCATCTTTGTCTTGGAGTGACAGTTAATTTGCATATTACTCTTTTATTAGATAGGATATCCCTTTTACATTGTGGATGAGCTATAAATTATTAAATCAGTTTTATTGCTAAATCAGTGGTCAGTTATAATCAAATTAATGTGTTTCAGAATCTAATAGCAATTCCAAATAATTGATTCTAATAATAAGTTATTCTACAATGTTAGGATTTTTTTCATCTTATATGAGCTACATCACTAAGATAAATATGTAGAATCCCAACAAGGAAAAGGAAGGCGTCACTAACATGTTTGATATTTACTGAAGCACTAGATAGCATAGGCTCAGTTTTCCATTGCTTCTCCATGCCAGTCCTCATTAATAATGTGATGGCCGTTATTATTTCTATTTTATAGCAAAGAAGTTCAAATTTAGCAAAAATTGAATTTTTACTCTCAGTCAGAAAACTAATAAATACAAAAGTTAGCATTTCAAAATCCACAGTCTTTTAATATATTAGACTACTTCTCAAATAGTGGAATGAATAACTAGGATGTTTAAATTATGTTATGTTTACTTTTTAAAAAATTAGATTTTTAATCTTAGTTATATACACAGAAGAAATATTTAGAAAACAAAAACGGTGTCAGCAGTTATTTATCCCAATCAAATGACCTCAGATATTAAAAATGTGTGGGTCTTTTCCTGAACAACACCTGCTAAAATACTATCTGACAAAGATAGCCCCTTTTTTTCTAGATTTTTCTCAGTAGCATCCTTATTTTGTGGATACTGCTGAAAATAATCCCCCAGTCATTCTCCCGCCCCCTAAAGAGCGTGGCTTCAGCGCATCCCTGGTGATTGATGGCTCCTCAGTACGTGGCATCATCAAGGGAGCAGCGTATACACGCGCCCTCAGGAAATGAGAAGGAGGCAGAAACACCAATTGCATGGCTGATTGGCCTGTTTCTGGTAAGGTGGGCCCCACTTAATAAAAATCACTTTTTCTCTCTTTCTCTCACTCGTTCTATCACTAAAATAAATCTTTTTTTTTTTTTTTTTGGGGGGGCTGGGGGTCTGAATGCATTTCTTCATTATACTTTTAAAATATAATTAAGTGTTTACTTATGTGATGTAGACTCAAAATAGTAGAGCAGTCCAGATGGAAGGAAGTCCAATTAGGTTACGTGTGTGGAAAGTGTCTGCTGCTCAGAGAAAGACACCAATCTTGGTGGGGGAAGCAGCTGGGTCACGTATATTGGGCAAGAGAAGGAACTAGAACTGCCCACAGCAGAGGTGGCATGAGGAGGGGGAAATAAAAAAAAAAAAGGTTAGTAAGGCAATTGGAGTCTAAAGCACTGCAGGAACAATCTACAATATTTTGGTACAAATGAATATGCACAGTGGAGGTTAT
Source organism: Murina feae (assembly GCA_004026665.1). Taxonomy (NCBI): domain Eukaryota; kingdom Metazoa; phylum Chordata; class Mammalia; order Chiroptera; family Vespertilionidae; genus Murina; species Murina feae. The sequence goes on along the minus strand of PVJC01000969.1, from coordinate 57,894 downwards.
ATTTTCATAATATCTGGGCACCAGTCGCTGAGAGCAATGCCATAGCCGTGGAAGATGTACTGCTCGTGGTTTCTCCTCTTTCTGTAGTCCTTGTATTTGGGAGATGTCTCTCTTCTATGTCTGCATTTGGTGCACGCAGCAGCACTCTGGAGTAGAAGCCAGAGCTATGCCCCGTTTTACAGATGGTAAAACTCAGGGTCACAAAAGTGAAGGATCCTGTTCACTTGGTTCCAGGGAGTATTTGCAACTGCGATCTCACTGCATTCTTCGTTTCTTCATGATGCTGTGTAGGGGATGCATATCCCTCCTGCCTCCACATGCCCCCATGCACAGCTTCCTGCTTCCATCACCTGGTTCAGGGAAGCCAAATGGAAAGAAAATAAAGGGGAAATAATATGCTCCTAACTACCATTGCCTCTAGCTTTGAACCATCGTAAACCTTATGTGCAAGTTAGTATCCATCTCTTGTGCACATATCCATCTCCCATGCACGCATGCACGTACATGCACAATAACAAAGCTGAGAGAAGTAACATGTTCCCTTCCTCTGGAATGCACACCTGCTAGTGAAAGCTAGATGGTAGACTCAAATCTGCTATATTTTTCCAAAACGTCTTTCTCCAAGCTATTTGAGAAGTGCAGAAATGGAACAAAAATATTCTTAATATAACTGAATCTACATAAAATCAGTATTATAAAGAATCTAAAATGCTCTGGTCAGAGGGTTCTACTGGAGCATTGAGCGTACATCAGAATCGGGTTTGATTCCCGATCAGAGAACATACCTAGCTAGGCTGCAGGTTCAATCTCTGGTTATGGTGTGTACCAGAGGCAAATGCTTGATGTTTCTCTCTTTCATTGATCTCTCTCTCTCTCTTTCCCTCCCCCCTTCTTTTTTCCTCTAAAATCAACAAAAACTTATCCTCGAGTGAGAATTAAAAAAAGAAAAAAACAACTAAGAGAAATAATCTGCTCATGGTCCCCGCACTAACAAATGGAAGCATTGATAGGCAAGGGTTAGCCGTCCAGGTATTGGGTGAGGAGCTTGTGGTCTTTTACATCACTCCACATTATAAAAAACTTCTAAGCTGAAGTTTCAGAAGAGCACAACTGTTCCCTAAAACCTTGGTGGCATTCCTCTTAAGGTTACCAGTCATTCTGCATTTGCCAAAGTAGCTACTGTTATCAGAGTTATTCAACTAAAGACCTAGAAAATCATATAAAGATATTATAGCATGGTGTTTTACCAGGTTGAAATCACCAAAATACTTACAGCATTTGAGTGAGAGAAATTTGCATTGGCTTTAGTAAGCTGCCTGCCATATGGTACAGATAAGATTAGTGACATTTTTGGCACAATAGTTGGTGGTGGTGATGGTAGTTTTAGTAATGGGCATGGTTGTCATTTATTTTCCTCTTAAAGTCATCTATGTGTAGGAGAGATAGTTATGCCCCTGAAAAAAGCAGATGTTGGGGTCATAAAAGAAAAAATGAAACTGAAAATCATATTTAGTTTTCAGTTACGTTTTGGCTTAATTTTACATGTATCTCAATTGGTGAGTTAGTATGTTCTTATGAGAGAAATATTTGATGAATTTAATTTTAGGGACTCTTAAATTATCATTTCAACTGCTTAAGAAAATATCTATGCTTGAGACAAAGAAACAAAACTTAAGGACACATTCTATTTATAGTTGTTAATGCCTCTTATGTGGCAATAAGTAAATGGACCTTTAAAAGTTTCAGTTGACAATATTACCTCCCTGGGGAATCCAGCTACAACAGTCACCATGTCTGTTCCTAAGACATCAACTCCAGTTACAGAAATACTAAGATCACAAATGGTTGCAGAGCCGAGAGAGCATCACCTCCAGTCTCTCCTCCTTTTTTTCATTATCTTCAAGCTATCCTTCTTTTTTCCTCTCTTTACCATATGTATGGTTCCTTCTCTACTTTGTCTTTTCCATTATCTGAGTTATAATAGCGACCCATCTAACCTCAAATGTCAGAAGCTCTCTGAAGAGAAGTCTAACCAGGATGTCTCTCTGTGAGCAAGATCCTGCAAGTTATGTCCAGAGACTTTCAGATACTCTTCCATTGCTATCTGCTTTGTGTTGGTATTGCTCTTGTATCTCTGGATTTTTTTAAACTCCTGGTGCCACTATATATAATACAGAAATAAAAATAACACCTATGCTATCTAGTTTGGATAGTCATTTTTGGAGTCAGTCACACATGTGGGTCAATTTCTGAGTTATCAGCTACATGATATTTTGTAAGCTGCCTAAAGTTTAAATGGCTCTATCTACAAAATAGCATGCAATAAAAGTATCTATCTCATAGGCTTATTTTAAAGATTCATTAATAAATTACCAGAAATAAACTTAACTAAGGAGGTAGAAGACCTATTAGAAATAAACTTAACTAAGGAGGTAGAAGACCTATATGTGGAAAACTACAGGACACTGAAAAAAAGTGATAGAGGAAGACATAAACAGATGGAAGGACATATTGTGTTCATGAATTGGTAGAATCAACATCATTAAAATGTCCATACTATCCAAAGTAATCTATAGATCCAATGTAATCCCATCAAAATACCAAGGGCATATTTCACAGACCTGGAACGAACTTTCCAAAAATTCATCTGGAATAAAAAAAGACCCTGAATAGCTGCATCAATCCTGAGAAAGAAGAACAAAGTAGGTGGGATCTCAATACCAGATATGAAGCTGTATTACAAAGCCACTGTTCTCAAAACTGGTACTGGCACAAGAACAGACAGATAGATCAAGGGAATAGAATAGAGTATCCAGAAATTGACCCAAACCACTATGCTCAATTAATATTTGACAAAGGAGGCAAGAGCATACAATGGAGTCAAGACAGTTTCTTCAATAAATGGTGTTGGGAAAACTGGACAGATACATGCAAAGAAATGAAACTGGACCACCAACTTACACCACACACAAAAACAAACTCAAAATGGATGAAGGACTTAAACATAAGACGGGAAACCATAAAAATACTAGAGGAATCCACAGGCAGTGAAATCTCAGCAATATGCTGAAGCAATTTCTTCACTGATACTGCTCTTAGGGCAATGGAAACTAAAGAGAAGATAAACAAATGGGACTACATCAAAATAAAAAGCTTCTGCACAGCAAAGGAAACCACCAACAAAACAAAAAGAAAGCCCACTGCATGGGAGAACATATTTGCCAATGTTATCACCAATAAAGGTTTAATCTCCAACATTTATAGGGAACTCATACAACTTAACAAAAGGAAGATAAACAACCCAATCAAAAAATGGGCAATGGACCTAAATAGATACTTTCAAAAGAGGACAGGAGGAAGGACAAGAGACATGAAAACATGCTCAAAGTCACTAAATATCCAAGAGTCAAAACGACAATGTGGTACCATCTCACACCTGTCAGAATGGCTATCATCAACAAATCAACAAAAGACAACTGCTGGAGAGGATGCGGAGAAAAAGGAATCCTCGTGCACTGCTGGTGGGAATGCAGACTGGTGTAGCCACTGTGGAGAACAGTATGGAGTTTCCTCAAAAAACTAAAATGGAACTCCCATTTGACCCAGTGATACCACTTCTAGGAATATATCCCAATAAACTAGAAACACCAATTAGGAAGGATATATGCAGCCTTATGTTCATAGCAGCACAAGTCACCATAGCTAAGATTTGGAAACAGCCTAAGTGCCCATCAGCAGATGAGTGGATTAGAAAACTGTGGTACATCTACACAATGGAATACTATGTTGCTGTAAAAAAGGAGTTCTTACCATTTGCAACAGCATGGATGGAACTGGAGAGCATCATGCTAAGGGAAATAAGCCAGTCAGAGAAAGATAAATGTCACATGATCTCACTCATTTATGAAATATAATGAACAACATAAACTGATGAACGAAAACAGATCCAGAGACAGAGAAGCATCAGTCAGACCATCAAACCTGAGAGGGAAGGTAGGGGTTGGGGGTAAAAGGGAGAGATCAATCAAAGGACTTATATGCTAGTATATAGGCCTAACCAATGGACACAGACAACAGGGGGATGAGGACATGAATGGGGGATGAGGGGGCAATGGGGAGAGGATATGGACACATATGTAATATCTTAATCAATAAAGAAATTTAAAAAAAGAAATTACACTTGGCATACTTAGCACAGTGCTGAGTGCTTGTGCACAGAACACTTTTGCAAAGTGCTAAGTGCTGACACTGTGCTGGATACAGTCACTAGACAACAACACTCTGCAAAGGCGTTCATGGCCATTGGACAGGTGACCTCTCATGGTGACCTGGGTAAGTATCTCCAAGAAAGAGGCTTTCCTGGATGTTCTGAGAGGACCCAACATGATGACAAGGATATTTATAAAAGGAGAACATGGATATCAAGGCCATAGAAGAATGAGACGTGACAAAGGGGTTGGAGTGATGCACTTTGAAAGTGGAGGAAGGGGCCACGAGCCACAGAATGTGAGCCTATCGTAAAACCATTAAAAGCAAATAAACTGACTTCGCTAGAGTGCAGAAGGAACGCAGTTCTGCCAACACCTTGATTTCAGCCCATTAGACCCACTAAGATTTATGAACTCCGGAACTGAAAGAGTAATATGTTTATGGTGTAAGCCTCTAAGTCTGTCATAATTGGTTATAGTAGTAGGAGGAAATGAGTGCAATAGAAATGGCAGAGCTGGAGAAGGAAGAATGTAATGAGACTCCTTGTTTGCCCTTCTATTAGCTCTTCCCATTCAAGGCTGCCTCGTAATCTCCTTGGCCACCCACCAAAGAGAGAGAAGGTGGCAAAGAGTGAGGGAGAAGAGAAAAGTGATTTTTGTTGATTAGAGAAGGTATTCTACAGTTATCTTTAAGAGAAGAAATTAAAATCATAAAATTAACAAATAAACCAACCAACAACAAAATCTTGAAAGAACAACACCAAAATATTCTTTGTTTTATTTTTCCACATAAGAAATCTCATTCATTCCTTAACTCAATAACCACCAGGGTTGCCCTTAGTCCATTTCAATATAAAAAATTTTCTTGCCAATATCCAATGCTCAACATGTTCAAATCAAAATTATCTCCTTTCCACCTGTAAAATAAAATCCTTCAAAACAAATAATAACTTTATCTCTATCTCATATTCACATTTTTGAAAAATTCACTTAGTGTCTCAAATTTTTAAATGTAAAATTTTCTTCAAACACTTCAGTGCTACTACTCACTGAGTATTTTGTCAGATACCAGGGGCCCAGTGCACTTATTCGTGCACCTTGAAAGGAACTGTGGACAGCAAGGCTGCAGTGGGCACAGGGGCGAGACTTGGCCCATCCTCCATGCTCCCACCCAGCCCCTCCTGCTGTGGCCTGGTCCCCTATCTGCTGGCAGCCCCACTCCCATAGCAGCAGCTCCCATGAGCTGACCACACCCTGCTCACATCCGTTGATGACGAGGAGCTATTGGGGCCAGCACCAGCAGCGGGGGTGAGTGGCAGCTGCTGCCCCAATCACTCCTTGGGAGAAGGGAAGGTGGTGAAGCCCTCAAGGGCAATCGGGGCCAGCAGCCACCACTCACACCTGCTGATGGTGCCAAGTTATCGGGGCTAGTGCGGGGCGCCAGCAGTGGGTGCAAGTGCCAGACAGGACCAAGGTTCATGACAGCAAAGAATTTTCAGTAACCACCAGAGGCTTGCCCTGATGACAGGGACCGGTGCCTGCCTTAGTCTGGCACCCCTGCTCACCTGCTCCACCATCTCACTGTGGCTGACACCTGCTATGTTCTGCATGCGCCCCCTGGTGGTCAGCACACGTCATAGCAACCAGTTGTTCGGTTATTCAGTTGTTTCACCATTTGGTCTATTTGCATATTAGGGATATATATATATTGAATTGGTCCCCTCTCCCTATCCCATCACCTTTTGCCTTAAATGTTCTACTCAAACTGCAGGTGTCAGCTCCCTTCAACTGGCAATCCTGCTGCCTCTTCACCATTCCAACCCAATTGTGATATTTCCAGAGGATATTAATGATGACAGAGAATGTTAAGGCTTGAGCAGCATAAGAAGAGCCACCCGATGTAGGGAAAGAAGTTGTGGCTGTAAAACAAGTATGAATGTGAATGCAGGAAAAGGAGAGGCCTGGGAATGGTGGTAGTCAACGTTGGATACAGGGACATGGATCAAATGAGTACACTGAAAGCAGTTCTCTCAGTGAAAATGGAGTTGTATATAAAGTGTAAAAACTAGAACAGATGAAGGAATGCTGAATAGGAAAGAAGACCAATGTTAACACGTTATTTTCAATGTAAGTAACTAGATGTAGATACATAGCCTTTGATATACGTGTGTGTGTCTGTTGTGGTTTCCCATCCAATGACAGAGCCTGGAAGAAGTATTGCCCCAAGACCAGTGTGCATTCCTAGAACTGAGATCTTAATTTCTCAGCACTATGCTACTGGTCAGAGCATCTTGGAGAAATTACAGAATCCAGTGCTAAGGCAGAGAAAGCACAAGATTAATGTAGCACATCTTCATGCCCCTATGCACGGAGTGCTCAAAATTTGACTCCAACTTGTCAAAAACTCAGAAACATTTCTCACAGGTCAGATATGATATAACTCTATGGTCCAAAGAAAAATGATCATAAAGTAGTTATTAGTCTTTGATTTAATTAGAAATCAATATCTCTATCTGACTTTAAACAAATAAATCCATCAATGAACATTTGAGGAGAAATGTGATATTTATATAGTCTCAAAAATTTTCTCAAAGATATCTGTTATGTTATGTAGAGAATACAGAGTTACTTTATATGGAAACAGGCTGAGAAGTGGTGCCTGAATCATGGCCCAGAATCAACATCATCAGCCATGGGTGCTGCTGGACTGTGTGCATCTAACAGCAGCCACATCACTCCTGCCAGAGCTGCACAGTGTAGGCCCAAACATGAAGAGCATGAGTGAAAGCAAAAGTGAGGACAGTTTGCAGGACAACGGCCCTAAAATATGTGAATGTGTCAAATTCATAAAAATCAAGACAAGGCTGAGGAAATATTCCAGATTGAATGAAGCTTAAGAACATAACTGTATCTGGGTGGGGGGACAATGAAAGATTAAGGACACGTCTGGAATACCTTAATCAATAAAGAGAAAATACAATGAACCAGAAGAAAAGAACAAACAACTGAATACAACACATTCCTAAACTCGATCCTTTTGTTAAAAGTGACAGTTTGAGGACCGTTGGCAAAACTATTGAACAACCTACCAATTAAATGCTAAGAACATATCCATGCTAATCTCCTATTTCTGACAATGATGTTGGAGTTATGTAAGAAAATGTCCTTATTTGTAGTGAATACACATTAAAATAATCGGTAGTAATGAGGCTTTATGTCAGGAACTTACCCTTAAAAGATTCAGGGGAGAAAATGTTTTTTGTACTGTACTTGCACTTTTACTGTATGTTTGATATTTTTTCAAATAAAGTGTTTTTTAAGAAGTTTGATGAACTACTAATGCCCATGGACATAATTCTATTGCATTAACTCATCATTCTCATTCAGTCCTTTCTTACTATTCTCTTTCTGAAATATTCATTTTCTATATCATGCTGGTTGTTTGTGAGTTTCTAAGATGAACACCTTGGTGTAGGGTCTTAACTTTTCTAGGCCTTAGAGGAAATGTAATTGGGTAAAATCTTGATAAGCTTAGCTTACAAGGAGCTTTAGATGACAAGAAAAGAGTGAAAAAAAGGGATTGGAAATCCTGCCTTTCGACAGAAAAAATGTTGTGTCTGGCTACTGTTTCTAAAACCCACGAGACACCCCACATGCAGGAGCTGAATAAATCACCTTTCCTCAAGAGCCACATCCTTTAGGATTTTATATTGTTATCATGACTCATACATATTTTCATTCTGATAATACAAAATGTCTGCCCATCTTTTATGATCATCTCTCTTTCCAGGGCACATTTAGAAAGTTTCTTCCGGATCCTTCCATCCTGCATGGTACATAGCTCCCCATGTCTTGCTGTAATTATTTGCTTACCAGTCTGTCTCCTGCACTGGGATCTTACTTCCTGAGGAAGAAATGTTAAGCCCCCAGTGTTACTGCGGTGCTTGCTGCATTGTGGACATTTATTGGTAGTCATTGCCTAAGTAAAACAATGAATGAATGGAGTCCTGAATGAATGATAAGTCATTGACAAGGTAGAGCTTAAATTACAGTGAAAAGGTTTTAACTAATTTTTCTCTTCATTACTTTGGTAAAAGTAAAACCATTGGCATTGTGTGGTTTGTGAAAGGGTATCCATATTAGATTTTTGTGTACTATTGCAAAGATGACTACCCTGTATTAGTTTGTGTGAATGGCAGGGGTCCTCAAACTATGGCCCACAGGCCACATGCGGCCCACCGAGGACATTTATCTGGCCCACCGGGTGTCTTTGCCTCCTTGTTTTTTTTTACTTCAAAATAAGATATGTGCAGTATGCATAGGGATTTGTTCATAGTTTTTGTTTGTTTTTTTTTAAACTACAGTCAGGCCCTCCAACAGTCTGAGGGACAGTGAACTGGCCCCCTGTTTAAAAAGTTTGAGGACCCCTGTATACTTCAATATGGACACTGTGTTAGTAGTTGAAAACACTACTTCCTGGAAAGTTAATGGTGATAATGGTGTGAATCAATGAAAGAGGAGAAATGGAGTATGAACTGCTCCTAAAGATTAAAAAAATAAAACTCAAATCAGACCAATAGGATTTATCATTATCATACCAGCCCTACTTTCTCCTACCTCTGTTTGTAGTAACAGTTACCATCCACTAATCTTTGTAACACTGGGAGAGAGAAGATGCATAGTGTGGCCTTTAGACAATAGTTTAGGAGGGAGGCAGAAATTCCTATAGATTTATAAGTTTTTGCTAGTCATAATACCTCGAAAAATGCCAAAGATTTGCAAATAAATATGTAAAATCATTATTAAAAATATGTTCCATACCAATATTCAGGAAAATATTTTATAGCTCTCTTAAGATATAATTTTACGTGTTTTCAATTTTAACTCAATAATTTTGAATAATCTTATTGTTTTCAATCTATTTCTAATGGATAAATCTTCTACTATTAAATATGATCTAAAATATTTAATTATTTCAGTATTTGTGTTCTTTTAGCACACTTCACTAAAATGTGGTAAACATAACATATTTTGATGCACATTGTGAATTACTTATATAATATTAGATCAGACTTGATTTCAAAAGGCATATGTGAAGACAAACATCTTAGGTTTCCCTTTCTTTCTCTTTAACCTAAACCAGGTTCTAGGTATTAGAGGAATTTTTTTTTCATCAGAAACATGATCTGCACCGAGTCTTTTGAAGTGAAAGCCTTCACGTCAAGCTCAGGTGCCCCACGCACACTGCAATGATGAAAACAAATAGGCACTCTGTGCCTGTGTAGATTTTCCAAAGAAGCGCTGAAACATTTCTGTAACATTCTCCCATTAACCCCTCGCCAGGCTGAGATGCAAAATATGTAGATGGTAAACCAATGTCTATCAGAAGTTCTAAAGGTCCAATGTATAAGGCAGCTCTCCCTGTGATGCATGTTCCCCCCCCTTTTTTTTTTAATTTATATGAGTTAAATGCCAACTTTATTCCATGGTCAGGAGAGAACAAGAGTTTGGAGTTGTGGTTACTGACATCAGTTATTCCACTGATTTTTCTGTTTTATAGAGAATAATCATGTCCACCTGACTACCTCATAGAGTAGGAAGATCATAGAGTATGAAGATCAAACATAGGCAAAAATTTTGTATTCTAATTGCTTTTAAAAATCAACCTGAAACAGTTCAGGAAAAGTAAAGAGAAATCAATTTTGCAAGCTGCTAACCAGAGCTCAGCAATCATTTGGAGAATTTGTGATTATGTTTTGGCAATAAGATGGCCTCCCCCTACTCATCCTTGCTTTTTTCAAATGTTCTTTCCACCATAATAACGAGTGGCATGTTCTCCCCACTTTAAGCGTTTTTCATCTCTCTTTGAATTAAGATGAGTATGTTGGAAAAGAAAGGCCTCCAAGAGCATATATAGTCTGGGTGGAGGTGCCACTAAGGCGACATTCCTCTCAGCCTTAACCTGGTCCTACTTGCTACCTTCTGGTCTGTCCCATTGCATTGCCTTTACCTGTGTTATCTGCAGAGTCCCCATGTCTGAATTGTTCTACCTGTACCTGCCTTATTACTCAAATGAGCACACACACATATACCTCCCCTAATCAATTTCTACCCATCTTAAAAATCTGATTATCTTATGAAATTATTCCTCACTAATCAGGTTTAGCACCCTTTCAACTTTATAAATCTCCATAACACTATGTCCCTCCGATGTGGCAGTTTTAAAAATGTGTTATTTGTACTTGTATGATTATTTGACCTTTGATTTATCACTGCTTTCCCCTATAGATTGTAATATCCATATGAACAATGACTTTGTTTGCTCATAAATACATCTACAGCTACAATTACTATCACCAAACAATAAATAAATATTAGTCGAGCAAATAAAAAGTTGAAACAACTGATGAACAAAAATAGAACCAGAGTAAGAGATCAACCAAAGAACTTATATGCATGCATATGAGCATAACCGATGGACACAGATCGGGGGTGGGGTATGAGGGCATGTACTGGGGGAGAGGTCTTATGTAATACTTTAAACAATAAATAATTTAATATTTTTAAAAAACGAGTCCAGAAAATACAGACACAAGTGTGTTTTCTGATGAACTCCTAATTTAAGGTAGAGACTCTATTTCTGAGAAAGACTCAACCCACTACCAAAAAGAATAGAGAAATGGCCACTTTCCATATTGTGCTGGATTAGACAAATTTGAATTGAAGTATGACAATAGGCAATTAAGTTAATTTGTTAACTTTCCCAAATACCAGTAAGTGCTTTGTTGATTCCTGGAATGTTTCCTTTCATATCTACTCTAATAAAAGAGTCATATGCAAATTAACCATCATTCCAAGACACCTAAACCATGCTCATCACTCAAGCCACGCCCCCAGCCAATCAGAGCGGCTGTATGCAAATTAACCCAGCCAAGATGGTGGCCGGCAGCCACAGAGCTAGAGAAACAGGAGGCTTCCATTGCAACTGTCTGCCTAAGCTGGCTGAGATTCTGCTCATGGCAACAATGTTTCAATTATAGAAGTCATGGAGCTGACGCAAACAGGAGGCTTCATTACCTGCCTAGGTCTCCACTCAAGGTAACAAAGTTTCAATTATAGAAGATAAATAAACCCCAGAAACCTGATTCCAGCCTGCCTCGCTGGGACCTTGGGTCAATGGGAGCTGTGGGCAGCCTGAAAATGGCCCTCAGCCCCTCACCCAGGCTGGCCAGGTATCCCAGTAGAGACCTGAACCCTGAAGGGGCTGTGGGCAGCCTGAAAACAGCCATCAGCCACTCACCCAGACTGGTCAGGCATGCCAGCAGGTGGACATCCCCCAAGGGGTCCCAGACTGCAAGAGGGCACAAGCCGGGCTGAGGGACAAATTTTTGTGCACTGGGCCCCTGATATTACAGAAAGAGCAATAGAAAACTTTCACAACAATGTAATCTTATTGCAAACATGAGGAAAGCAGGATTTAGTTAAATCACTTTACTCTTTAAAGTTCCAAATAAGATGGTGTCAGTAAATACAATACTTGAATGCACCTACAACCATATTAAAATTATAATTAAACTACAAAACCACCACCACACAACCACCTGAAATCTAACTGAACAGAAGTCCTACAACTAAGAAAGAAGAAAACACATCAATTCTGGTAGGAGGGGTGGAGATGGAATCAATTGCTCCCACATCCGCATGTGGCAGATAAAAATTGAGAGAGATATCTAGGCTACAGAGGTACCCCCCTGACAAATGAAGATCCACACCCCATACCAGGCCCCCCAGTCCAAAGTTCCAGTGCCAGAAATAGAAGCCTTTGGCTGTAAAAACCAGTGGGGAGTGTGGCTGACTGACATGGATGTTGCTGGAGTCCCAGACAGTTCTTCTTAAAGAGCCCATGCATGGACTTACTCAGACTCACTCCCTCTGAGCTCCAGCACTTGGACAGTAGCTGGAAAGGCATTGGGCAAATATGGGGAGAAACTGAATTTTCTGGCATCAGGATGAGAGCTAGAGCCCCAGCTTTCTCCTAAACAGAAATGTTGATAGAGGCCAATGTTCCTTTGATGATTCCTCACCACACAGAGTTGGCAGGAGGGCACCATGTCTGAGTCTCCATCAACTTGGCTCACATTGCTCTTCCATCCCAGAAATTCCTTGAGATCCTGCCCTCCCAATGCTTGGCCCACCCAAGCATTTTTCCCATATGATTGGCCTGTCTTGGAGTGTACTTTAGACTTTTCTAAAATCTTTTAAGTAAGCAGCATCTGGTCTCATTATGCCATGTACCTCTCACTAAATGACCACAAGTCTAGCATTAGCAGCAGCTAGCCTTGGTTCACAGCTTGGCATTTCCTGGACACTTCCAAGCCTAGCATAAGTGGTAATAATCTGCAAATCAATTTGTAGCTCAAGCCAGGGGGCACTGGGCAGGACACAGGAGGCAGCTGACCTTGGCCTGCACCTCCCAGGAGACCCCAGTGTACCTGGTGGACAGCTTCAGACCATGCCGAAGCACCATCCAACCACCTTCACAAGTGGCACATGCAAGGAAACTGAAATAAGTGCTGCTCCTGGGACGGCCCATGCAAAGCTGATCCTCCCGTGGTAAGAGAGAGTTTTCATAGCTAACCAACCTTGGAGTTAATCTCTCCCATGGAGGTCCCAACAGTAATCAAGGGGGATGGAAGGGGACAATATCTTCAGTGCTTAGCTTGGGTATCAAGGATCCTGTTCCACGGGACCCTATGGGACACCTACTACATAAATTCACTCCACCAAGCCTGGGAGATGTACATTGAAACAAATACAAGGAGGCTGTTAAAATGAGGAGACAAAGAAACATGTCCCAAAACTCCAGGAAATGAACTAAACAAAATGGAGACAAGCAATCTACCAGGTTCAGAGTTCAAAACTCTGATTATAAGGATGTGCAAGGAACTTAAGTGTAAAGTAGATGAAAACAAAGGCTATAAGAGACAAAGAAGGACCCAGCAATGCCACCTCTGAGTATTTACTTGAAGAGACTCAAAACACCAAATCAAAAAGACATATACATCATATGTTCATTGCAGTAATCTTTACAATAGCCAAGATATGGGAGCAACCTAAATGTCCATCAAGAGATGAATGGATAAATAATATTATGCATATATGTATAGCTGATGGACACAGACAATAATGTGGTGAAGGCCTGGGGTTGATGGAAGGGGACAAGGTGGAGGGAATCAATGGGGGACAAGAGAATACAGCTGAGGCCAGGTGGATCCCTGTGCCAGGGTGAGGAAATAGTGACACAGCCGGTAAGCCGAAGCTTTATTTTATAGTCAGAGCACACAAAGCAAAACAAGGGGAGTGGTCAACATGTTCACAATATTCTTGTGAGTTTCAAATCTATTTCATTACTCAAGCCTTGTTTTGGCAGCACTTGCTGCACCTCCCACAGCCCACTAGCTACCTGGGAACAAGGGACGAGGACAAGGTCAAGCTTTATTGTGTTAGGAGGACTCTGCCCTCCAAGCTGAGACTTGTATGTGGCTCTGCCACAGGTCAGTCCGAGGCTTGACCCTCTAGCTGCTCCCTACAGCCACTGATATTGAACACAAGAGGACTGAGTTTAGAACTAAGAACGCCAGGTGACGACCATATGATCTCACTTGTACGTAGATACAAAGAACAGATTAGTGTTTGCCAGAGGGGAGAGGTGTGGGGGGCAATGGGTGTCGTACAAAAGGAATAACTTCCGTTACAAGGTGCATAAGCCCCGGGGATGCAATGTACAGCATGGTGACTAGAGTTAATCATATCGTATCGCATATTTGAAAGTTGTTAAGAGAATAGATCTTAAATGTTCTCATCATAAAAAGTAATTTAACTCTGTATGATGATGGATATTATTTGGGGGATCATTCACAATAAATACAAACATAAATCAAGAAAAAAAAAAACAGCTTACCCTTAAATATTAACCCAGTGAAATGGCATATATAATCAACTACTGTTGATAAATAATAAACAATAGTAGTTTATGTCAATCTATAGATACTACGAATTCACTACAGTTGTATTTTTCTTTCTCAAACTTAAGATACTTGTTTCAAATAATTACAAATTTCTTCCTATTTTGTTTTGCTAAAGAAAATATTGAAATCAATTTAGATCTTCTGCTCACATAGTAAGTCTAGAATGTAATGGGTATTGGAAGAATCCTGAAATTAAGAATTCACCACAGAGGCATCATGCTAAGAGAAATAAGTCAGTCAGAGAAAGACAAATCCTGTATGATTTCACTTATGTGTGGAATCTATAACACAAAATAAATGAATAAACAATATTGAAATAGTTTCATAAATACAGAGAGTAGATAGATGGTTGCCAGAGGACAGGGGTTGAGAAACTGGGTGAAAAAGGTGAAGGGCTTAGAAACACAAATTGGCAGTTATAAACATCACTGGGATGAAAGCACAGCATAGAAGATAGTCGATAACATTATGATCACTGCACAGGGCCAGGTGGGTACTGGGAATATTGGGGGGACACTGTGTAAGGTACAGGATTATCTAATCACTATGCTATACACCTGAAACTAATGCAAAAATAATATTGAATGCCAACTGTAATTGAAAAATAAAATTTAAAGTTCTTTAAGAAAACACACCTAGAGAACTATATTACAAGGTTGCCCGAAGCTTAAAACTTTTCTTGTATCAGTAAAGAGCAACGAACCTGGAATACGGTGGATGTTCTCTCATGCTTCCATTTCAGACAGGTCATCTGGTCTCCCCAGCACGGCTTTCTCATCTGTCTTCAGGACTGTAGGCACCATTGCTGTGGTACTAAAAACCCACCAAAACCAAAATGACTCTTCTAAGTACACTCACTTTACCATAGGTGTTAGGAAATTAGCATTACTCAGAGTCCTCATTGATTTTTCTTTAAAAAATTAAGTCTGTTGTGGTAGATCATACGTCCCTCCATATCTGATTTACTTTACCCCGCCCTCGCAAGATTTAGCTCCACACACTAGCTCATAATGCAGTTCCCAGGGAACTGTCTTCTCTCCGCCTCCCAGGCGATCAGATCAGCCCTGCAGGCCACTGCAGTGAAGCAGAGAAGTGCGCGCGGTTGTCCCCAGCCAGCTGTCTGAGGACACTGGAAGCATTTCAGACTATGGTATGATTAACCTGCAGAGGAAAAAGTCTGTCTTATTTGTATATTACATTTGCATACTGTTTGCTATTCTGTTTTAAAAGCACTTGATATCAGTGTGATGGTGATCAATGACAATATCATTTTAATTTTTAACTTAAAATGCTTTTAAAAGAGAATCACTCTGTTCATTTAATCAATACTCAAAATCTCCCCAAAATGGATGAGTGAGTTTCTCTTAATTTCTTTAAACACAGAGTGAGGCAAATATAGGTTTACAGTTTTTGTTTTGGAAACTAATATCATAATAAATAATAATACAAGAATTAAGTTCTGTTTGGTGTGCTGACAGCTGCAAACCTACTTTTGCCCCACCCTGTACTATTCATTTAAAAGTTCTCCAAACTTTTATATATATTCCCTTTATCATAGAAACTAGTGAATTGTGTGAGATCCAAACTCCAAGTAATTCCAGGGAGAGCATGGTCCATGTCAGCCATCCATTACAATACATGAAGACTGTACATTTAGACATGATTTAAGCCCAGATTAGTCTTTCCTAATATTTCTTCCCTAACAACAACAAAAAGGCAAGATATTTCTGGAACAGCAATTTTATTCATGTATTGCATTACATGTGGGAAAATTCCTAAACTCACATTTTAAGACTTTAAGACTCCTAAAAGCGTAATATTATTACATTCTTATTTTAAAAAAAACAACAACAAGGGAGGTTCATGATTTGAACGTTGATATTGGGCTCGATACGTTTTCTTTTAGATAATTCTGGAAAACTTGAGGGTTGGAAACAGTTATAAGAGGAAGGGTGGCACTGAGGCGTCATGGGTTAAGGCAGCAAGATAACGGCAAAGGGCATCACTACCACGTGGTTCCTTTGTGACACCACCGTTTCTGACGCCGAGATGAGAAACGTCATTCGCTTTGCTGATGTTGCTGCTGTTGTTCATGGTGGTGTTTTCATGGCCTTTGTCACAGGGGCCACTGCCCAACGAGCTCGGAGTCACGTGGGCGGGAGGCCTCCAAGGGGCAAAGGAGTGGCCCTTGCTCTTTCTTGCTCCAGCTCCGTGAGATTTCCTTTCTAGCACGGAACACGATCTTATTACACACGTTGCTTGCGGTTCTGTTGCACTCGTGGTTTCTTTTATTAAACTAGATACAAGTTGTGACATGCTGTTAATTCAATCACTAATAACGAGCTCAAATTGCACATCTGTGTCAGCAGGTTGGTGTTGATTAAGCTGTAGTTGCCACTAACATTGTTTTAAATGCTTGATAAGTTTTATTTTCTGTAGCGATAGGCTGCTTGCCTTGTATTTTCCCCTTTTCTCTGAACACCAAAAGCATTGCAAGCACTTCGCTCTGTAGGTCCCGCAGGTCCCCTGCAAGGCGGGCTGGTAACCACTAGAGGGGAGGAGACAGCCGGCTTTACGCAGCTTCCCCACCGCCCCTGGCGGAGGAGCTGGCAGTGGGTGTGCTTCCGCAGAAAGGGTGTGGATTACCGAGGTTTGCAACAACAGGCAAAACAGGCCTCTTACAGGGCACGGAATGTGCTCCTCCTAAATTAGAACGGACTGAGGCCCTAGGATTCGGAGCGTGCGTGCGGTTAGCCCGTGGTCCTGAGCATCAGCTAGGTGACCTGTGAAGTCAGTTAACCCTTATGAACACAAATGGCTCTCTCCCCAGGACGCTAGCTAATGCACATGCAAGCTAGCAGAAGTGGCGGGGAAAGTGTGAGCCAGGGAATCTAAGATGATTGGGCTGCCAGGGACAAAGTGTAAACTCCGCATGTAGCTCATTTTCTCAAGTATTCCATCCAACACCTGCCCCCATGTCCCCTTCACTTTAAACCCCTACATTCTGTTGCGAGGAGAGAGGACAGAGGAGATACCAAGGCAAGTGAAACCTGGGATAGTCAACAAGGGAGGAGGAGAGAGAAACTTAGTTTCAGCTCTTGGAACAGCCCTAACTGCAATATCCCAACACATGCAACTTAAAAAGTCACCCAGGATTAAGATTGGAACACAAGATCTGAGCACAATTTTTTTTTTTTTTTAAATCTAGCTTGACCTTTTTAATCTTTTTTTTTTATCATTAAAACTAAAATATATGCAATATTAGTATTGCTAAGTGCTATGATGCTGTACTGGAGGCTGTTCTATGCACTCTCCTGAGTGTAATTGCACCAAGATCATTCTGCTTCCATTTGGAAAGCCAGTGGCAATTACTGGAATACAATGTATCATGCATTTGCTCACTGGATATAAAACGTATATACTAATTCGCAATAAAATGTAACAGCTGTCAGTGCATTTTCTGCTCTGTTACTTCAATAAATTGGAACTCTGACTAGAAAATGGGAATATTGCATTTTTACACACTCTGTAATATGTTTGCTTTTTGCAAATACAATTTGTTTTTTTCATGACAAAAATTGTGGTTTGTTATTACTGCTAGTGGATAAATATTCTTATATCAGAATGAATTACATATGGTATCTGTAAAGAAGTAGTAATATTTTCTGCTTTTTATTGTAGCCTGACTCCAGTAAACAAAATACACTTAACCTACTTCTGTCACATATTGGCTGCGTGCACGTGCGCGCACAAGTGTGTGGTGTGTGTGGTGTGTGTGTGTGTGTGTGTGTGTGTGTGTTCATTGTAATAACTGTGTGCTGTTACCCTACCTTTGCTGATGTCTAAGTTGCTCATTAATATTTTGAGATACCATAATTTCCTTCAGAGCTTATTTTGGTTTAAATTTCAAATTTTCTTCTCTCATGTATTTGTTAATCTGTTGTGTGTGTGTGTGTGTGTGTGTGTGTGTGTGGTGTGTTTATTTTAGAATAGAAACAGTGGCTCTGAGTTTTATTTAAAATAAAATGCCTGCACATTTCTGTAATTTTGTTAGTTGAGGTCAGACTTTTCACAGATAATTAGCCTATTACACACTGTGAAATCAGCCTGCATTGGTTATTTGGCTAGACTCTGCTTCTGTTCTTTATTTCCCACAAGGTTAACGCGCTGAAAACCTAGCTGCAAGCTCAATAGTACTGTCTCTTTGTGTTGCTAATTATCCCGTTGCATAATTATTAATATCAGGAGCAGGAAGAGGAAACAAGCCCGCCACACAGCCGTGCGCGCAGTGCTCGGGCAGGAAGCGAGCCCTGCATTAATGAAATGTGCCTGCGCCGCTATCACAGGAGATAGGCGCGCTGCTTGTTAAGGACCATTTATTAACTGAGATCATCTTTTAGTTCGCCTTGGGGTAATGACTAATGTCAATGGCAAATTTCACAGTTGTCTAGAGAAATGAATTAAATTTGTAATAAAAGCCCTTCGGCTTGTTGTACATGTTCATTTATTGGAGTAGTTGAACTAGGAGAACTGTAAGGCAACAAGAACATCGGCTTAATTTTCCTTACATATGATAGTGACCTTTAGCTCCATATTGGAAAAGGTACCCGTGATGGACTGGTAAATTAAACGAGAACTTCCTCTAATGCAAAATAAACTAGGTGCCTGAGCCACGTTAAAGGCCTCTGAGCCTGTAAGATTCTTTCTAGAAAAATATCCTTTCTGTTTCAATATGACTCTTCTCTTTAAACCATCATAAAATAAGTCACTTGAACATAAGCAGGGGAATGAGATCATTCAAGCTGAGATTTCATACAGCATTAGGTACACCTCTTTTTATTCCTGCAGTTAGCTGGGTGATTTCATTTTGTGCCCTGTGCAGAGTTTTAAAAGTGTTAACACTCTCTAATTCATTCCAAACATACAGTGTGCTTTTTATTTATTTGGCATGCGTGCTGTTACTGTAATTATTTATAGAAGTTTTGTGTTGTTCTGTGCAGTTTAGAAAAAGCATATTTTCCAGGAGGAGGAACAATTAAACTGCTATCTCCTTTTCTGACATAGAAAGCCTAACTCCAGATTCCTCTTGGAGTGTGAACTGGACCTGGAAAATGATAATACTTTTAAAACAAGCACAATGACCAACGATGCTCTTCTCATTCTATAGCAGAAAACTACAGAGCCACCAGTCTCCTTACGCAGTTCGTTACCTGTGCCCCAGGGCACTCGAAACAAGCTGTCCTAACCCAGGCACCAGCCCAGCTAGCGATGGCAAGTGAAAAACAGACATTTTTCAGCAAGTGAAGACAATTGCATTTTTATGTAAATAAAAAGTGGTAAACTTTCATCACATGTTTGATATATTATTTACTAAAATAATGCCTCTTTTTTATAAATTAAATTTATTGGGATGACATTGGTTTGCGACACCATACCAGATTTCAAGGACACAACTCAAAAAACGAAAACAAAAACAAAACAAAACAAAACATGTGCACACTGCATCTTGCACCCATCATCCCAAACAAAGTCTCTTTCCCTCTCCATCCCGACCTCCCCATTTTGCCTCAGTATATCCACCTTCAAATTATATTAATAAAACATAATCACAAACCTCCAAAAACTTCATCCCTTTAAAATGGGGCAGATTATACACAGAAAAGCACATGTCCTTCATATCACTGCCATAATGGGTATGTTGCTAACGACGAATAAAAATATCTAAAAGACCTATGGGGAAAAACAATAATAAAAAGAAGCAAAATCTAAAATATGGTTGATTTTAGTTGCCCTCGTTTTTAAGCATATGTGCAAATGCTCACTTGGAGCTTATTATTCCCCAAGTCCCAGGTTTCTGGACCAAAACAATTGCTTCATTTTGCTCAATGCTGAGGTTTTTTTGAACAGCTTCCCTTGGAGTGTCCCCTTATAGCCTGGCACCGATCTATGTTCTATGATGTCATGCAGAAGGGGGTGGCATTATCCAGAACCATCTTGTCTCTGATGCTTATTGAGCAAGCTCTGGGGTATAGTGAGTGCTTATTCATGATTGAGAAGAACCTCAGAAATTTGGACTTTTCCCCTTTAATGCAGATGCTCACAGCATTCTTAATAAGGCCAGGAGAAGAGTTCACAGTCCCCTTGTACCCACTCTCTCACCTCAGCCCTTTTCAGCATGTAACCTTATTCTCTGTGGGATTACTTGGATGAAAACCAATTAGCAAGCAGCCGCAATATAAATGCATACAGATTAGTCCAGATTGAGCACAGCCCGTGCCAATTCCTCATCCCGTAGATGATGCTGATGCCCTGGGTGGGATAAATATTAAAGAGTTGAGAGTGAATGGACACACAATATCAAGAAAAGACTCTGAATGCCCAATAAGAATAAAACATACAAATAAAAGTATGGAATTCATTCCAGCCCACCTCCTGCTCCCTCCTTTTTCATGGGGAGATGTGCCCATGGCCTCCTGAAGAGTGGTGGCCTTCGCTAACCCCCCACAAAGGTCCCCAAGAGCTTCTGTGGGTCCCTGGTGCCCTTCATTCTGTGACCATCAGCTCTGTCTAATAAGCCGTGCCCTTCACGGCCTCTTCCAGCCGGCCCTTTCCCAGGCTGGGGGGACAGCCTCTCCAAGGCCGGGACAGCCTTACGCATGGCTGAATGGGCAAAATCATGCTCAGAGACCATGCTTTTCAGCAAAGGACCAGACAGGACCATTGCCCCTGGGCTTCATATACACTTATGATCCATGAACATATTGTTTCCACCAAAATGCACCTAAATTTCACGAGCATCGGTACAGAGTTAAGTGAGTTATTGCGCATGAAGAATCATCTTAATTATTTACTTGCCTCCTCATTGGTCCTCGGTGAGAAGTCCAGTCATGTACTGGGCAAGTGAGGAGGTTGTTACAACATTATTGAAAGGGCTTCAGGCTTTTAACCTTCTTCAGTCTTCCCTTCCTGTCAGTTTCACTAGCCTTTCATGGGATCATAACATGTGAGTTCTTAATAATTGCAAGTTGAGATCCTGAAAGTGACACGACACTATCTTACACTACATTCTTCCATGCATTGTAGCATGAAAATGACGTTCATAAATGTTTTAAACAACTAAGTGGAAACATGAGGCCTGAAAGCGATCTGCTCTTATGAAGTCATACTTCAGCAGAACGGAGCTTTATGACCAATGAAAACATGTGAATGTCATTCTGATTTATAGACACAACATATATGTTTCTTTTCATGCTCTGTTCCTTCACTAAATACTCCTTCTGCCCTATTTCTCAATGTCACCTTTTGACCACAGCGCAGAAGACCTACATGATGGACTTGGGCTCACAAACCACTGTCTGGCTTCCTGTCTGTACTCTACCACTGAGTCTCTGCACAATGTTGGGTAATCCACTGAACTTCTCTGCACCTCGGTGTCTTTTTTATTAAAATATAGAACTATAAGTAGTTACTAATGTACAAATAGTTTTAGGACTTAAAATGGTAGCTTAGAACAGTGCCTGGCACAAGGAAGTACATGATAAAGTCAACTATTGTTTTTGATGCTAACAAATAGAAAAAAGGTACAGATGCCCATTTGGGGGATAAGTTCTAGCCAACATTGTGATGCAATAAAATTAATAAGAGTTCTACATATCAAAGAAAAAATGAAAGTTTATTAATTATCTGGATTTAAATGCATGGAATTACATAGTGTACCTAAGGAAACCAAGTGGACACTGTAAAATCAAATAATATTTTTACTGAAAAGGAGATGATCCTAAATACACAAACACAAAAAAGCAGACCAGTAGAATTTGGCCTGAAGAAAATAAAGTGTTGGGGGAGGGAAGGGTTCGCATTCATATTTGAGCAACGAGACACATTCACTTATACATTTAATAAGAAATATGCAGCTTGTAAATGAACCCTGAAAGTGTTGCCAGTATTTCAAGAAAACTTGCAGAAAGGGTACATAAACTACTTTAAAAGATTGAACTTGTAAATACCATCAGTTATTTCAAAGTTTATTTACATGTAAACTAAGACTATACAACAAAAATAATACTAGGTTACTTCAGTTTAAGAAAAATTATAAATTTTATTCATAAGATTAAATATATAATAGCAAGAAATAAAATTTTTAAATTGAAGAATCTTGATGAGGGACACACATTGTCAGCCAGTAAACAATGCTACAAAGATATAATACTTCAAACAGTGTGTTAGTAGAGTAAGTAGAACAAAGATCAATGAAAGGCAAAAGGAATGTTCAGAAACAGGTTAAAATGCATGTATTCTACATAGTCATATTTTATATCTATATAGATAACAGGAATGACTCAATAACTACCACTGGAGTAACAGAGTAGTTTATATCTTAGAGAAATATGGACACAGAATCTAAACTAATGTAGAAATCAAATGTCAATGAATATATACATTAAAACTATAATATCTAGATTTTGATTATAAAAATAAAAAGTTATAACAGCAAATAAGTACTCTCCAAGTTGATGAGAGTATCATGAAGCAAAGCCTTTCAAATAGCCCTGCTGTAAATGTAATTAATAAAATGGGCCTGTAGGACAACTCAGAAATACATGTCAGCAGCTTTAAACACTTTATTGGTCAAATATTTCACCTTTAAGAATTTACCCCAAGAAATCCACTAGTAATAGAAACTAAATATAATTTATGAATATGCACTCAAAAT
This sequence comes from Murina feae, assembly GCA_004026665.1. Lineage (NCBI taxonomy): Eukaryota > Metazoa > Chordata > Mammalia > Chiroptera > Vespertilionidae > Murina > Murina feae. The sequence goes on along the minus strand of PVJC01000969.1, from coordinate 34,945 downwards.
TATACTTAATAGTTTAAAATTGAGAACACTACATAATTACCAGCAGTAGGGTAGTTTTAAATGTATGGCATACACAAAAAATTGATTTACAAGTAGTAGTCATTGAAACAATATCACTGCATAATATATAATAACATGGAAAATGTTTACAACAAATATAATACCTGATTATAAAAAAGTGTATGGTGTCTTCTCATTTCTTTAAAAGTCTCATATGTATAGGTCTGTCATGTGATAATTACACAAAAATAGTTGTCTACTTAGTGAATGATTAAGTCATATGTGAGACAACAAATTCCTCATTACTGTTAAGCCTCAATGTTATATTTATAATTAAAATACTATCTTCTTTATAGGGCTCTTATGAAGACAAAATGAGATGATGTTATAAAGTGCTCAAACAATGGTAGCTGCTAATATTAAACTTATTATATTGTATCTTATTATATTCCCTTTTTATTGAATTTATTGGGATGACACTCATTAACAAAATTATACAGGTCTCAGGTATACAATTCTACAACACAACATCTGTACACTAGTGTGTGTTCATCACCCCAAGTCAAGTCTCCTTTCATAACCATTTAACCCCTATAACCTCCTCCACCTCAATCTACCCCCCTTCCCATCAATCTCCACACCATTGTCTATATCCATGAGTGTTTTTTTCCTCTCTATTTTTTGCTTAATTCCTCCACCCCAACACCCATGTCCTCCATGCCGCAGCTGTCAGTCTGCTCTCTGAGTCTGTTTCTAGGTTGCTTGTTAGTTCATTTTGTTCACAGGATTCCACATATGACTGAAATTATATAGTACTTGTCTGACTCTGCCTGGCTTAGTTCACGTAGCATAATGCTCTCCAGATCCATCCATGCTGTCCCAAAGGGTATGATTTTCTTTTTTTATGGCCTCATAATATTCCACTGTGTAGATGCACCACAATTTTTTTATCCACTCATCTACTGATGGGCACATGGGCTGCTTCCTAATCTTGGCTGTTGTAAATCACACTGCAATGAACATAAGGCTGCATCTCTTCTTTCAAATTAGTGCTTCAGGTTTCTTCCCATAAATTCCCAGAAGTGGAATCAATGGATCACAAAGCGGTTCCATTTTAAATGTTTAAGGTAACTCCATACTGCTTTTCTCAGTGGCTGCACCAATCGGCATTCCTACCAGTAGTGCATGAGGGTTCTCTTTCCACTAGAGCCTTGCCAGCACTTGTTGTTTGTGGATTTACTGAAGATAAAGATAAACATTCTGACAAGTGTGAGGTGATTTCTAATTGTAGTTTTAATTTCACTTATCTGATGATTGGTGACATTGAACACCTTTTCATATGTCTATTAACCATCTGTATGTCCTCTTTGGAGAAGTGTGTATTCAGGGCCTTGGCCCACTGGTTAATTAGATTGTTTGTTTTTCTGGTATTCAAATCTATAAATTCTTTATAACTTTTGAATATTAACCCCTTGTCAGATATATTAATGAATGTGTTCTCCCATTTAGTAGGGTGTCTTTTCATTTTGTTGATGGTTTCCTTTGCTGGGCAAAAACTTTTTAGTTTTAGTTTTCTAGGATAGATCACATGTTATCACACAAAACAAGCCTCAATAAATTTAAGAAGATTGAAAGAGTATCAAGAATCTTCTCTGGCCCAGACTGGTTTGGCTTAGTAGGTAGAGCATCGGCCTACAGACTGAGGGGGTCCCAGATTCGATTCTGGTCAAGGGCATGTACCTCGATTGCGGGCACATCCCCAGTATAAGGAGCATGCAGGAGCAGCTGATCGATGTTTCTCTCTCATCAATGTTTCCAACTATTTATCCTTTTCTCCTCCTCTTTGTAAAAAATCAATAAAGTAAGAAAAAAAACATTAAAAAAAGAATCTTCTCTGAACATAATTGCATGAAACTAGAAATCAATCACACACACACACAAAGGCAATGACACACACACAAAAACACGGAGGCTAAATAACATGTTATTAAACAAAAATGGTTTAACAATGAGATCAAGGAAGAAATCAAAAGATACCTTAAAGCAAATGGGAACAGAATAACCTCAATTCTATGGGACATAGCAAAAGCAGTTCTAGGAGGGAAATTCATAGCATTATAGGCCTATCTTAAGAAAGAAGAAAAATCTCAAATAAATAATCTAACTTTACACTTAACTGAACTTGAAAAAACAACAACAAACAGAGTCCAAAGTGAGTTAAAGAAAGGAAATATAAGTAGCAGAGCAGAAATAAACAAAATAGAGTCTAAAAAATATAAAAATCAATAAAACCAAGAGCTTGCTCCCTGAGAAGATAAACAAGATTGATGAATTTTTAACCAGACTCATCAAGAAATGAAAATAACTCAAATAAACAAAATCAGAAAAAAAGAGGGCAGTAACAACTGACTTGCAGAAATAGAATTATAAGAAAATACTATGAACAGCTATATGCCAAGAAATTGGACAATCTGGACAATTGAATAAATTCCTAGAAACATAAAATCTTTCAAAATAGAATCAGGAAGAATCAGAGAATATACATAGACAGAATACAATAAAAAAATTGAAGCAATAATTTTAAAAAAAAGCACTCAAACAAAAATTCTGGGCCAAATGGCTTCACAGATAAATTTTACCAAACATTCAAAAAAGAACTAACATCTATCCTCCCAAAACTATTCCAAAAAATTCAAGAGAAAAGAAGACTACTATGATCTAATCTAATAAAAGAGTAATATTAAAATCGACTGTTTCTATGGGATGCCTAAACCACGCCCGCCAGCCAATCAGAGAGGCTGTACGCAAATTAACTCAGACAAGATGGAGGCTGGCAGTCACGGAGCTGGAATAAGCAGGAGGCTTCCATTTTACCAGAAGTAAACTGTCTGCCGGCTGGCTGGGCTTCTCCAGGCTCCAGGCAACATTGTTGCAACATTGTTTCAATTATAGAAGCCATGAGGCTGAAGCAAACAGCAGGTTTCCATTGCACCAGAGATGGAGAAAACTGCCTGCCTAGAGTCTACTAAGGCAACATTCTTTCAATTATTGAAGCCACAGAGCTGAAGCCAACAAGAGGCTCTGTTATCTGCCTAGGCCTCAGCTTAAAGGAAGAGTGTATCAATTATGGAAGATAAATAAACCCAAGAAACCTGCTTCCAGCCAGCCTTGCTGGAACATTGAGTCAATGGGAGCTGTGGGCAGCCTGAAAGCCTGAAAACAGCCCTCTGGCCCGCACCCAGGCTGGCCACAGCCCAAGGGGGTGAGAGATCCCACTGGGGAGCTTGGCCAGCCTGCAAACAGCCATCAGCCCCTCACTCAGGCTGACCAGGCATGCCAGCAGGTGGACATCCCCAGAGGGGTCCCAAACTGCGAGAGGGCACAGGCCAGGCTGAGGGACCTCCCAAGTGCACAAAAATTTGTGCATCGGGCCCCTAGTAATTTTATAAAGCCAGCATATCCTATTCCAAAAGCAGATGAATACATTACAAAAAAAAGAAAATAGAAAAGGAAAGTTATAGGCCAATATCCCTGAAGAACATAGATGTCATAATGCTCAACAAAATATTAGCAAATTAAATTCAGCAATACATTAAAGAAATCATATAACATGATTAAGTGGGATTTGTTCCTGGGATGCAATCTTGGTGCAATATTTGCAAATCACAATATAACAGATAAAATGAAAGATAAATACCACATGATCATACTAATAGTTGTAGACAATGATTTCATAAAATCCAGTATTCATTTATGGTAAAAAAAAAAAAATAAAATAAATCTTTCAGCAAAGTGGGAATAGAGGGATCACACTTGAATGTAATAAGGCCATAAATGAAAAACCCACAGACAACATCATACTCCAGGGGCAAAAACTAAAAGTATTTCCTCTTAAGATCTGGAACAAAACAAGGATGCTCCTTTTTACCACTCTTATTTAACATATCCTAGCCAAAGTGCTCAGACAAAAACAAGAAACAAAAGGCATCCAAATTGGAAAGGAAGGAGTAAAACTTTCATTATTTTCAGATAACATGATAGTGTATATACAGAACCTAATAATTCTACCAACAAACTACTAGGATGGATAAATGAATTCAGTAAAGTAGGAAGATACAAAATAAATATCCAGAAATCAGTTGCATTCTTACACACCCATAATAAATATCAGAAAGGGAAACTAAGAAAACAATTCCATTCACAATTGCTTCAAAAAAGACAAATACCTAGAAATAAATTTAACCAAAGATGTAAAAGACTTGTGCTCAGAAAATTATAAGACATTGAAGAAAGAAACTGAAGAAGATACAGATAAGTGGAAGCATATCTCATGTTCATAGATAGAAAGAATTAACATCATGAAATGCCCATACTACCAAAAAAATCTATAGATTCAATGCAATTCCCACCAGGATACCAATGGCATATTACACAGAACTAGAACAAATATTCCAAAAATGTTTATGAAACCATAAAAGACTCCTAACAGCACAGTGATCTTGAGAAAGAAGAGCAAAGTTGGAGAAAACATGGTACCTGAATTCAAACTACACTACAAGGCCATAGTAATCAAAACAGCATGGTATTAGCATAAAAACTGATATATAACCCTGGACAGTGTGGCTCAGTTGTTTGAGCATTGTCCCATCTTCTGAGGGTTGCTATTGGATTCCTGGTCAGGGCACATGCCCGGATTGTCAGCTAGATCCCCAGTGGTGGGTGTGCAGGAGGCAGCCAATCAACGTTTCTTTATCTTCCATGTTTCTATTTCTCTCTTCCACTCCCCTTTTTTCTTTCTTTCTAAATTCAATTATTTTTCTTAAAAAAGGAGAAAAGTCCTATTGCCTTTATTTGTTCTACAATAACAACTATTTAAAAACAACAAAACTGATACATAGATCAATGGAACAAAATAGAAAGCCTAAAATTAAACCCATGTCTTTATGGTCAATTAGTATTTGACAAAGGAGGCAACAATGTACAATATAGTAAGAATAGTTTATGAAATAAAAGGTATTGAGAATATTGGTAGATCCATACAAACTAAGAAACTAAACCATCTTCTTACATCATATCCAAGAGAAAACTCAAAATCAGTTAAAGACTTAAAAGTCAGACTCAAAACCATAGTCATCCTAGTATAAAGCAGACATTTCTTGTAGTGATATTTTTTCTGATATATCTCCTCAGCAAGAGAAACAAAAGAAGAAATAAACAAATTGGATTGCATTAAAATATTATTCTTTATTTAAAAATAATATTCTTTAATAAAGAATAATAGTATTAAAAAAGGAGCCCCGCATTTTTAGAGGGTTTATGACTGGAGAGTTTAAAAATCAAAAATAAATCTATGAATTATAATAACAGCTTATAGCAGTTGGTCCTTTTGGGGAGGGTGGTGAGAGAAGAGGCAATATAGACCAGTACCCTCCCATAAAACACTGAGAACCCTGGTTCTTACCATCACCATTTACATGGTATCAGAATTGTTCATTCATGTGCCCATGAGTAAGATACATTATCAACTACAGTATAGTACTTATGCTGTTCTTTTTGTCTTTGCTCTTACCAGTGCCACTGGTGTCCAAAGCTGCTTAGATCACCCCTTCAGTGAGTTTATTTCTTACAGTTTTTTTAAATTATTTTTATTTTTAATTTTAGAGAGAGAAGAAAGGAGAGAGAGAGAGAAATATCAATAAGAGAGAAACATCGATTGGCTGCCTTCTTGGGCCTGAAACCCTGGCATGTGCCCTGATTGATCATTGAACAGGTGACTTCCAGGTTCATGGGTCAGTGCTCAACCACTGAGCAACACTGGCCGGGCATTGTTTCTTACTTTTTAAAAGAATTACATTCTTTTTTAACCTTATCACCTTCACTCACAATTGGATTTGACTTCCTTATTGGCTTCTTACTCTCACACAATTTTTCTCCTTTATGTAACACTTTTCCTACTGACTCATCATTTATAAACTTTCCTTTCCTCCTTATTTCCCACTTCTGTTCCATCATCATTCTTCTCACTTTTCTACTACCCTCCTTCCCTTCCCACATTCCTTCTTTCCTTTATCTTTACCCCTGCCCACCCTCCCCTTTTCCTTCCTTCCCACCTTTCTTTCTTCACTTCCTCCCTCTGATCTGCTTTGCTCCCTCCCCCATTCCTTCCTTCTTCCCATTCTCCTTTTAAGCTCTACCAGCTCCCCCTTTATAACTTTTCTTCCCATTCTCTTTTTTTCTCATCCTACCTTTGCCATACATTCTTCTCTACTTACTTCCACTGTTTTAACACCTATCTATCTACCTGCCTAATTATCAACTATCATTTATCTTTTTTTCTTTTCTGACTTCTCTTTTTGAAATCTGTCTCCAATGCACAACTATACTTGGTTTTCATTATAGGCCCTATAGTTCACTCATACATCCTCTTTTTTTTTTAAACTCTGCTGTCCACTGACTCCTTTATAAAGTTCTTCCCTCCATCCTGTTCCACTCCTCCCCCACCTAGTTACTTCCCCTAAATTCTCCCTGGCTGCTGCTCCTTCCGCCTGCCCCCTGCCCATCTCTCTGTCTCCTGGCTCCCATGGGTTCACCCCAGCTCTGAAGGGGAGACGGGGCCTCTCACAGGAGACCCCTGCCCCTGTGGCAGAGAAAATGGAGCCAGCGAGAGAGTGGGCCCAGGAGGCAGTGTGTGTGTGAGAGGGAGCAGCCCTCCTTCCCTCATTAAAGCTTCCATGGGGAGGGGGCATTAACCCCCAGCTCAGGGCTCATCCCCAGCCAGGTGGCAGCTGCCCATGAAGCCCCAGCACTGCAGCTGCAAAACAGGAGCACCTCCACCTCTGGACCATCCACCCCTCCATTCGGGGACCCTCCAATATCACAGCTTCTGTCTCCCCTGGACTGCAGTGTGGGCTCATTTCTCCCACTCTGCAGCTGCCACCTGGATTGCGGGGCACACAGAAGCTTAGCCTGTGTGTGTATGCTCTGCGATCGATCCAGGCTGCAGCCTTGGGGCCTGCTGGCTGTCCCCGCCTTCAGCTGCCACCTGGATCCCGGGGCAGAGGTCTTCAGTCTTCCCTTTTGGGCCGAGGTCTGCGGCTTCTCCCAGGGCTCCGGCCTCTGCCATCTTGGCTGGGCTAATTTGCATACAGCCGCTCTGATTGGCTGGTGGTTGTGGCTTAGGCATCCCAAAGAAACAGTCAATTTCAATATTACACTTTTATTAGAGTAGATATTTTGTGTCATTATGAATGGACCGTTCAATGCCTAGCTATTTGGCCAAACATTATGCTAGGTGTACCTGGGAGAGTGGTCCTTGATGAAACCAAGACTTACATCAGTAGATGAGTGAAGCAGATTGCCCTCCCTGATTTGGGATGGCATGTCTGAGTGATGCACAGAAACTGCTCAATCAGGATTTCTTACTAGCAGTAATAGAAGCTTAGTGCATGAATTCATATACCGATGGGGTCCCTTGACACTATTGCAGATGTCTCCAACATGCCCTGAGGGATCCCAGATTGTGGAGAGGTGCATGTCAGGCCGAGGGATTCCTCTGGTGCATGATCACTTGGCTGGGGAGAGACGTAGGAGGTTGGCCAACCAGAGAGGGACCACGGGAGGGCTCCATGGTATGTCTGGCCCATCTCACTCAGTCCTGATCAGCTGGACCCCAGCAGGAAGCTACCCTAACAAGTGGTTGAGCAATCTGAGCATATCATTAACATATTAGGCTTTGATTGGTTGAATGGACAACTAGACGACTAGACACTTAGCATATTAGGCTTTTATTATATTGATGATTAAAAATATAATTATTTTTATTCAGTAAGTTTAGGATTTAGCATGATTTGATAGTTAAAAGAACAGGGGAAATCTCAGGAAAATGAACCTCTGAGGCACAGAAAGATGTGGAAGAGTGTCCAAGATGAACCAAATATTTAAAAAGTTTGCCAATGTTTGCCTGTGGAGATAGCAAATCTTGAACTCTCTCTTGCTCTCTTTAATCCCTCCTGCCAAATCCCAAGGTACAAATGGTTGCCATAAATATTAACTTTCTGTCTCATAAAGAATTGTGCCTTCTATGCAGAACACAATTGCCCCTCAGTATGTTGATTCCCTTGGAATGTAAACGAACATCAGTATCCAAATTAATGTGTGGGACCTGAATTTTTTTGTAAGTTTGAGATTGAGGTCAAGGAAATGAAAATAAGCTTTGCCAACAAATAGTGCCTCATTAAATGTGAAAGATAAGATATTACTCTTAGATTACAATGTATTTTGATCACTTGTTTCATTTGTGTTTTGTCCTGGTTTTGTGTGTTTATATTTGCTTGCTCATTTTGTACCTTGGGATGTATTCTTGTGTGAATTTGGTGCATTCAAGGATAGTCATATAGATTTACAATGTGGAATCAGACAGGCTAGAGAAAGGTCTATGAATGAATACTAAAGGTCTAGGAATGAATGGATGGTAAATGTAGATAGAGCTTTTTTATTATTTTTTATTTTTAGTTTAATTTTAGTTTTTTATTTAAATTGTTATTGCTGATACTATGGCAGATGTTCCCATTTCTGCCCCCCTTTTCCCACATCTACCCAACCCTCACTCCCTTCCCGTTGGCCCTCACCACACTATCATCTGTGTCCATGGGTTACGCATATATGTTCTTTAGTTAATTCCTTCACCTTCCTTTATACAGTCCCCCTGGCGTTTGTCAGTCTGTTCCATGTATCCATACCCCAGGCTCTATTTTGTTCCCCGGTTTATTTTGTTCATTACATTCCACATATTAGTGAGATTATATGGTGTTTGTCTTTCTCTGACTGGCTTATATCACTTGACAGAGCTTTTTAAATTCTGAGAAGCAAGCAATACTTTAGCAGAATTCATCATTTTTCAAACTATATAAAAATGTATATCAGCTTTTTCTTTCTCTTACATGATGAAAGAAGATTTGTTTCTATAATTCAGATTATCCCATTAGAGAAGTGTATCTTTCCTGGAAAAGGAAGAATGGTTGTGGAAGGAGGAGCTACCATGTGCATTCCACCTAGGATTTGTTCTGTACATTACCCAATGGTCGTACTACTCATATCATACTTCTCATTGCAATTGCTATAGTCATCTGACAAAGTAAAGCAGGATGCTTTTTAGCTAGATAATATTTAGGTATAAACAAAAGGGAATAAACTAGTAACATAAAGTGATAGTATAAAAGAAACTGAAAGTGGGTTATAAACTTTAATTTTGCATAAAACTTTAATTACAATAAAATGTGGAGTTATGATCAGGTGGAAGTAGGACAGGACTTCCTTTAGATGTAGAAAACTAGCAAAAACACATTTTTTAAATCCCCAGTTTTAATTTCCAGTAATATAGGGGATGGATGAAGTCCCAAAAACAGAAATCTATTTCAGATCATTATTAAAACTAACAATTCTGTAAAGAAGATAGGCAATGCCATTTGGATGTTTTCTCTGCTGAATCATACACAAGGTATAATTCATGCATTCCAGGTTCTGTAAGCTAGCTTTATCTTATTTCTTAAAAATCCGGTCTCTTAAGGAATTGATCCACTACTCTTTCCAACTTTTTATTTATTCATTTCAATTTTATCCTATCAAAGCTATTTTTTAAAAAAACTAAGGAAAGGATTTGAAACTTTTTACCCTACCCTAATCTAGTCAACAATTTACTGCAAAAGAGGGATGAGTCATCTATCATAGCCTAAAATGATGTCCAATATTCATTTAGGATTTTGTAATCTTAATGTGTGTATGATATTCATAAACGTCAAATTCTCCTGATTAGACAAATTGATAAATAAATATTAGTCAGTAGATGTGATTATTAAGAGTAAGACAAAATTCTACTTTCCTTGTAGAAGGCTTGTTTTACAACTTCATTGCTATGTGAGCTTAGGAAAAAATGTATACTCTTTCTGAGCCTTTAAACCTTCATCCTTTGTAAAATTGGGAAAAATAAAACCAACATTGTAGAAATGCTATGAGACTCAAGTGAAATAATTTATTGGGATGTTTAGAACTATGTTTCTATACAGCACATCTTCATAAAAGCAAAGTGTGCACGTGAAAACTTCATAATATTCTACATGTTCCACATTCTTTTACTTGGGGATTCAAGAGAAAGCCTAGTGTTTCCCTTTCTTTTTTCTTTCCTAATTCATGCACGGTATTAATTTTCTCTTCAGACCATGTGAGGGTCTGTTTGGTGCAGCAGCATTCAGCATCTCCGTGTTGCGCTTTGAGCACCTGAACCTCCTGTGCAGTGTCCTTTGTTCTGAATGTGGAAATAAAATGTGGAGTTGTGTTCAGGGGGAAGTAGGGGACGGCTGCCTTTAGAGATAGAAAACTAGCAAAAAACATTTCTTTTTTTTTTTTTTATTTCATTGCTTAAAGTATTACTACAAGTGATAGATAAGTATTACAACAGATGATAGATAGATCTCCATTTTTTCCCTTGCCTTAGGGAGGAAGGGGGGGAAGGGCAAAAAACATTTCTTAATGCCCAGTTTTAATTTCCACTATTATAGGGAATGGATGAAGTTCCAAAAATAGAAATCCATTTCAGATCATTCTTAAAACTGACACTTCTATAAAGAAGATAGGCAATGCCACCTGCATGTTTTCTCTGCCAAAATCATACACAAAATATAAGGCATACACTCCAGGTTCTGTAAGCTTTGTTTTATTTCATCAAGTCATATAGCAAATGGATTCTGACTTGGCGTAACTGCGTTTGTGCTTCACAAGGTACACAGTAAGAATGGTAGTCCCAGCCAGTGTGGCTCGGTTGGTTAGAGTTTTGCCTTGTGCAATGAGACGTTAAGGAGTCAGTTCTCAATCAGGGCATGTATCTATACTGTGGGTGCAGTTCCAAGCTGGGGCACACATTAGACACAACCAATCAATGTTTCCCTCTTCTCTCTCTCTCTCTCTCTCTCTCCCCCTCTCTTCTCTCCAAAAAAAATAAAATAAAATAATCAATGTACATGTCCTTGGGTGAGGATTAGAAGTAATTCTATAAGAGAAGCTAAAATTAAATATCATAAAACATTATAGTTTAACATTAACATTGTTCAGTATTAAATGATTTATATGAAAACATGCTTATTTTCTTCAATTAAATATATTTAAGCTTAAAATATCAAGATCAAATATCTTTACAAATATTGATGAAGCTAAAGCTCTATGCAGAAATAATTCCTTAAGATAATTTTCTACATGTCTTCACAAACCTAAACACACTACTGAAACATATAGCATGTTGATAGTATGCAAGGAATGAATTAAAATTTTGTGTTGAATATGACAGCAGAAATGCATGTAGAAACAAAGGAAAAAAGTGTTATGTGTTTTCCCTAAAGTTATTTGGTCTGCATGAGGGCATGTTTGGGTGCATGTTCAAATGCATACATACATGTAGACACACTCATGTATGTTCTTGGGAAGATGCAAAGCTTACTACCCCATAACTGTTATTTAATGAGCATATTCTGAATGCAGTACATACAATTATTATTGGTATTAGTTTTAGCATTTTTTTAATCACCAACATTCTGCTCTGAGCAATCAGAATGATGGAGCAGTATATTACATCTACCCTGTTGGGCACGGTCTCAAGTCAAGGAACTGACAAATATGCTAAGCCTGGGGGAAAGGAGGGAGAAAAAGGAGTACTAGCATTGGGCAGAGTTTAGGAATGTATATCAAGATACATTTCAGTCATCTTTAGTCTTTTATTTTGATTCAGCCTTAGTTTTACACAAAGGAAATGTATCATTAGTAAACTTTAAAAAACACAGTAAGACAAAAGAAAATAGGAAATGCCTTTTGATATAATTAGTAGAAAGTCCTTATTAAGGCTTAGGCATCAAATCATATAAACATAAGAATGAGATAAACAAATGAAAGTGACACATTATATTATAAATATAGCAAAAGAAACTTAGAGCGGAAACAATATTAGCAATGAAGACCTGTGGATATATCTGAAATGTAATGGGACATATATGTTTATTTTCTCCTTGGGGTCAAAGGGAGTAATTTTAGAAAGGAATTCTTACACACCTGCTCGTGCAAACACCTGAAAGTCCTTTTAGAATGTTCCTGAAATAGTATGACCTCACCAAAAGCCAGCAAGTTCAGCATGGATAGAATCCCGGTGTTTCCTTAGCTCAGACTGTTAACATAAGTAAAATATAAGCAAGACATCATGAGGCCATTTCACCTACTCCCCACACCTTTCCGTTCATTGTGAAATTCTTCCTTATCATTACACTTGTTATACTCTTCCTCCACTTCCCTGATGTTCAATTGTATTACAGCAAAACAAATTATTTAATACTAGGGGCCCGGTGCACAAAAATCAGTGCACTCGGGGGGTCCCTCAGCCTGGCCTGTGCCCTCTCACAGTCTGGGACCCTTAAGGGATGTCCACCTGCTGGCGTGCCTGGCCAGCCTGGGTGAGGGGCTGATGGCTGTTTGCAGGCTGGCCAAGCCCCCTAGTGTGGGCCCTCACCCTATTGGGGTGTGGCAAGCCTGGGTGATAAGCTGAGGGCCGTTTTCAGGCTGCCCACAGTCCCTTAAGGTTTTGGTTCCCTACTGGGTGCCTGGGCAGCCTGGGTGAGGGGTTGAGGGCTGTTTTTAGGCTTTCAGGATGCCCACAGCTCCCATTGACCCAAGATCCCAGGGAGGCTGGCTGGAATCAGGTTTCTGGGGTTTATTTATCTTCTATAATTAAAACACTGTTGCTTTGAGCTGAAGCCTAGGCAGGTAAGGAAGCCTCTTGTTTGTTTCAGCTCTGTGGCTTCTATAATTGAAACATTGTTACCGTGAACAGAGGCTCAGCCAGCCTAGGCAGGCAGTTGCAACTGAAGCCTGCTGTTTACTCTAATTCTGTGGCTGCTGGCCGCCATCTTTTCTGGGTTAATTTGCATACAGATGCTCTGATTGGCTGGTGAGTGTGGCTTGGCTGGTGGGTGTGGCTTAGGCATCCCAGAGAAACAGTTAATTTGCATATTACTCTTTTGTTAGATGTGTCATAGAGATACCCTTTGTGAGAAAATAGTTTATATTTTAATATCTCTCCTATTATTTCTTCAAAGAAGAAAAACCAAAAGCCACATTCAAACAATTTTTAAAAATCTATACTTTGCTGGTCATCAGCATGTTATTAACTCCATCATTATTCACTTTAAATTAAAGGTAGTTGACTCAATAAGACTTTTTTAATTCTTTAATGTTGTAGGTGCTGTGGGGAGCACCAACAAGCAAATTATCCAAAAAAAAAAAAAATGTAACCATTTGGGTGTAATGTAGTTGACAGAGTCTGGGTTGATATTGGTTAATCATTATGTCAACAACTAGAACTCCTTTGGGGTGTGGAATACGCAGCTTCACTGCAAAGAAGAGCCAATCTGTGAGGCCTTGGGAGGACAGGCAGATCCATCCATCACTGCCACAGACTCAGCCCACCCTGACCCAGCAGTGGTGCAGCAGTTGGTGGCCTGAGTTGAGGTTAAGTCCCCAGTTGGGGCATGCACAAGGCAGCCAATCAAGGATTCTCTCTCATCATTGATCTCTCTCTCTCTCTTTCTCTCTCTCTTCCCTTTCCCTTCTTTGCTGAGGTCAATGAAAAATATATAATTTAAAAAAGAGTATTAAAGCCCATTTGCCAAACTCCAAGGCACTCCTCTCTCTGGTCTCTCAAGGCCAAAAACTGATCATCATGTTCTGAAAAGAATTGGATTCTTACATAAATAAGTTTTATGAACATATGTAAATTTTAAAGGAAAATTAAACCAATTATGTTTAACACATGTTTGTAGCATCTAAAATTCTTCCAGTAAGAATAGAGAGCTACAAAAAAGTAAACAAAATTGACAATCTTCTTTAACCACCCACAGTATTGGCATAGGATTAGTACCTATTATGAGGTCGGTAAATGTATGCTGAACAAACAAAAAAGCAAGTGTGGCTTTGCTGATCTAGATAAACCTTCCATGATGTGATGGTGAATGATGCCCATTTCCCAATATGGTACTGCTTCCTATGGCAGATAGACTTTCTCCTCTAATTTTTCCTTTCAAAATCTATAATCATTCACAAAGTTATCAACAGCAAAAAAAGTTCCATCCATCATTTCTGATCAAATGACATTTTTTTTTTCAAGTAAAGAGAGTGTTTGAATAGGATTTTCTCCATTTTCATTCCACCACAATGATAAAATGTGAAGCTTTCAAAAATGGTGAAGAAACTGATTATAATTTTTTTCTGGTCTAAAATTAAAATAAAATCTAATTAATAACCATGAACTCATTAATTTCTATATTTACTAAATAATATTTCAGACAGCCTTTAATAAGGGAGAGTTTTTCCAAAAAAGATATTATAACACAAAAATTGAAGGAACATATTTCTTCAGAGGTCTTTTTATTTTTCTTAGTCTTAAACTGTTTAATGCTGAATTATTTAAATTTGATATATTGGGATCCATTCAACAGTGCCAGTACTCTTTGTTCTGTTTTATTTTTCTTTAACTTACATACTAGAGGCCCAATGTACAATGACTCATGCAAGAATGGGCCTTCCATCCCCCTGGCTGCCAGCACTGCCTTGGCTCTGCCTGGAGCCTCCTTTCTGCCTTCGCTCTGGTTCAGAGCAGCCTTTTCGCCTTTCCATGCTGCCGAGAGGCCCAGAGCTGGGGCGATGTGGAATGCTTGCCTTGTCACCATGACAACAATGCAAGCATCCCACCCACCCCAGGCATCTGCATATGCAAATTAATCTGCCATCTTTGTTGGGTTAATTTGCATACCCACTCTTGTTTGGCTGGTGAGCATCATGAATGTATGGTCAATTTGCACATTTCTCTTTTATTAGTGTAGATATATAATGATTAATTACTTGTTTTTGAGAGTTTAAAATATTTAGCAATACACTCAAGCTATTTAAATATGACTAAACAATCTTTTCATTCACCATTTTATTATGTATATCATATTTATCATTATTTCTTATTTCAGTGTTTATCTTTTGAAAAAGTGAATTTAGGAGTCTACACATGGAATTCTTTATAACTCAGCTCATCTTGAGGCAGATTGAAATTCAACCAGAGTCTTACTTAGGTTTTTTTTACAAAATAAGTGGAATTCACTGGTAATCTTCAGTGTTTCTCTATATTGTTAATCAGCTAAACATAACCATCAATTATAAATGCAAATTCCCAGGGTTAAATTGAATGTTCAGATGCTCTAGTGTACTTTTATTGGCAGTACATTGCCAAGTCTACACAGCACAAAATAGAGTGTTGGGTCAACATTTACTTTTGAATTGGTGTTCTACAGAGAGCTAATATGGGGGTAATTCAGGTCAAGAAAAAAGAATTAAGGTTGTTACAAACGCAGTAAGAAGGGTTGTGTGGGTTTTTTGTATTTTTGCATGAATTATCTGGATTATGTCAACTGTGTAGACATCTGTCTAGGAGTAGGATCTGGGAAATTTATTCAAATGCTCATACTTACAGAGAGTACTCACAAGAAAAGAGTATGAAAATCAGGCAAATATTTTTTCACATGTGAGAAAAAGAAAAAATCATGAAAATTTTAGAATATTTTCCCCTTGCCTACAGTTTTATGATGAAATCCTAGTCAATTATCCATTTTGCTTTAAAATTTTTATAAAGAAAAATAGGCAGAGCTTTATCATACAGCCCAATTTTTTCTTTTTTTTATCAACATCTTCAGAATAAGAATCATTTATAAGCTTTACTAGCAGTATACCATAATGACAGGCTTCCAAGCAAGGAGAAATAATTTATTAGCTCAATGTTTTCCTAGCCTCCCCCACCAACCCTGAGGTGGTGCATAGGTTGTGCAATGAATAAATTAAGTATAGGCTCTGCCTGTGCGTGGCATAAATCATTACTTTTCTAGGACCAAAGGGTGAGTGACTATTTGCAATACTATTTTGAGTTAAGTAAGCTTTATAATCAAGTAGAGTGGGAGTTACACTTAATTTTTTTTTGCAAAATATTTATTTGCAAGACAGCTGTTATAATTAAACCATACTTTATATTGTGAAAAGAAAAAAAAACTTGTTTCTGAAAAAAGAGGCATGAAATTAAATCCATGCAAAATCAAATTGATTTACTGAGTTTTAACTGAATAGAAAGATCTTTTTCTCTTTTGCTGTCATTAGAGCTTTTACACAAAACATAACATATCTATAAAATTATTTTGTTACAATTATTGAAGCTAATGATATCACAATTAACAAGGATTTTCTTCACAAAGAAAGTTATGCACATATAAAATGTATCTTATTTTATAATATACTGTTTCATGTATTCCCAAGGAAACTTGACTATTACAAAAATATTTTAATGTGGAATCATTGAAAAATTGTTTTAAGGGAAGATAATTAAAATACTAGCCAATGGTGTATATTTCTACATTATATTTTATAGCCATTTTACATCTGACTAAACTAAAACTAATGACATGTTTCTATTTAAAGAGAGTTTAAGGAAAATGACCACCATAGCCTCATCTATAGCTCCTTTCATGCTCAACGCATTATGTTCGATTTTTGTATTTAACTACATTCAATTTTTGAACCAGAGCAACAGATGCGATCAATGTGCTCCTCCACAGGGCAAGACGTTTTGAAAAAAGGATCTAGAGCTCACTTTTGTTCATCAGCCTTAAGTGCTGATTAAAGGTGAAGCAAGACAAAAGTTTATTGGCTATAGTAAGGAGCAGACTAACTAAAAGCTAATTTGAAAACAAAGATGTTAACATAAATTAAATGATATGCTAATGTTAAAATTATGTGATAGGTAATAATGGTATGAACATGGCAAGGCAGGTACTCACAAGACATATTTACCTGGAAAAAACAAGTTCCAAAACCATGATTACAAAATCATAATATAGTGTTGTTGTTTTTTAAATTTCACAGACGTACAAAAGTAAATCTGGAAGGAAATACACAAAAATACGAATCATTTATTTTTCAGATTTAGATTATTATTACATTTTTCATGATATGTTTTTTAGTTGTTCTAAAATTAGAGTAGGATTGTTTTAGTAATAAAAATTAATAAATCATCTTGAAGTTTTGAAACATGCTGATTTTAGAACTTTTTTTTCTTTACAGCCTAGTATCAGAAAGGCTTTACAAATTACCAGTATTTAATAGCCAAGCAATCATTTACAAGAGTTGATTTAAATTTATTAATTTGTTTAGTCATCAATTTAAAAAATTAAAAGTAAAGTAATTAAATTATTTGTTTAGCCTTCAGTTCACTCATTCTGCAATACGTGTGTCAGTTGCTATGCCAGGAGCCAGAGATAAAATATTGATGTTGGCAGGCATTAGCCATGCTCTGATGCATCTTTGAGGCTAGATCTGGTTAAGTTGTTATTGTTTAGTTTCTCTAATTTTGTAGACACAGCCTTGCATTTAATTCTGTAGATTCCATCCTGAAAATTTTAACACGATGTGAGGAACCACATTGACCTTACTAGTGCAGTGTTTGCTGTCACCTAGACCCACACAGGGCCAGGGGAGCAGTGTGCCTGTCCAGGGTGCGCTTCATTCATGCAATCCTGAGGAGCACCATCAGAGGTGTGAGCGAACTGCATGGAGTTCGCAGGCACAGCGCCTTTCAACGTTTCTAACTTGATCTGGTTTTGCTATATTATTCAGAAATCCATGAAGAGAAAGACACAATCATAAAAAAATGATATCAAAAGAAATAACTTGGCATGATAGAAAAATATGTATTTGTTTTAATACTGAATATTATTTATTTGCCAACAAAGTCATTAGCATTCCTTGGCAGGGATTTCGTGGGGAAGTGTGAGGATGCTTCTAGAATCACTTGATCTGTGTATTTTAAGGCGACTACAGAAGCCAGAGGCATCATACGTGCTTAGTAAGTAGGGGACATTGTGAGCTTGTTTTTTTCCTCTACATGACTTAACATTAATAATTACTGGACAGTTGATATTACAACAAAGAAAATAAAGAGCTGAATTTCAGAAAGTGTGTGATTTTTAAGTATGATACTAAAACATCTCCGCATTCAGGGTTCTCTGGAAGTCCCCTGGGTTTACAAAGACCCTGCGGAGCACACCAGGGACACACGCTCTAGGGAGAGGCTGGCGTGGGGCCCGAGCGTGACCGGCGGGATCCTGCGCCTTGCAATCGGGGTCTGCGCCCGCAGTTGCCAGGGCCTGAATTATTTAGCTGGGTTGTGTTCACAAAGAATTTGGAGTTTTGTTTGTTTGTTGGTGATATTTTTCCTTTTTGGAGAAAAGATATGCTGCATACTCAATAAATATTTATAGATTGTGATGAATAATACAGAACACCTCAGTCTGAGACGGCCCTCAGACAGGTACGAATAATTTAACAGGTCACAGTTGCTTTCCCGTTTTGTCCCCAGGACCATCGGGTTGGTCAGGTTAAATTTTAAGGGAGAGAGAAGTGCAAGTCTGTTGCTGAGGGCAGAGTCACTTGGAAAACAAGGTGTCCCTGGCCTCATGGGAACCAGCCCTCCTCTGGTAGCAGCCATGTCGGGCGGCCCGCTGTCCCTCCGACCAGTGCCCCAGCCCTGGGCTGCACCTGCCCAGGTGACTTCCAGGCGCCACGGCCAGTAGCGGTTGCCGCGTCACAGTCGGTCCCCAACCAGAGAGCTGAGAGCCTGGGCGTTTGTCAGGTAGACACATGTATCGCGAAACAGAATGGATGAAAACAGACATTTTGGGAATCATTTTGAGACAGGCAGGGAAACCCCAAACTTCCTCTTTCTGTGGAAAAGCTGTTCTTCCTCTTTGCTGTGCTGTGTTACTTCCAGGAGAACTTGATTTAGTGGAGTCGAGAGGAAGGCTCTCTTGCTGCCAGGTCGCTGCCATGAGCGGCGGCTTTCCTTCTCGGGTTCTCTCATCAGCGTCCTGCTCTTGGATAACACACAGTCCAGTAGCTCGTTGATCCGTGAACTCTGGGTGTAAAATAAAGCCAAAGCAGACTTCCCGGCGCATGCCTGTGATCTGCGGTCCCCAGGACCAAGCATCTTCTCTGGACCTGCGCCCTGGAGGTCACTTGATCTCCTGTATGAGTCCGCCGCAGAGCAGGTAGTTGAGGCATCTCAGTCAAAAGCAGGACCCTAACTAGAGCTGACCATCAGCGAACCATTTGGTGCGGCCCTGGAAGGGACTTCCAGGGTCCCTCTACTTCCATCTGACTTTGGATTCTCTCTCTTCTCTCTCGGCTAAAAGCAGGAAAGAAATGCTGCAATTAGGAGACCTTGTCTGCAGGCTGAGCAGATGAGGGGAACGCTCATAACGGATATTTCACCTCTCATGGTAGAGCCCTTTAATCATCTAAAATAAGTGAGTCTCCTGATTACTTGTGATCTAAATGTGCCATTAAATGGTATATATTCAATAATAAAACTATCCTTCTTTTTAAAAAGGATCATCTTTTCACATTATTAACTTTTAAGCTGTTTTCAAAGTATTACTATATTTTTGGTAATTTTCCTTGTTTGTTGTTTTGGGGGGAGAAGGAAGTAGTGAAGTTTCACAAATAAATAATGTATAAGGAAAGAAAAAGGATAGTTTGCAATAGAACAGAAAGCCTGTGCTTGGAAGAGAGTTACTAATCTGAACACCAAATAAGATCAGACACTTTAATAAAATTGAGGAAAACACCTCCAATATAGGACATCAGCTTTGATTTCACAAGGTTCTAAGTCAGTGGTCCCCAACTGGGGCACTGAGCGGCTGGAAAGATGAGAGCGGGCAATTTGGTTTTTAAGGGGGGCAATTTGAGAATGAGTTATTAACAATGAATTTTAAATAAATTTTATCAATTTTTTACAGAGAAGAAGGGAGAGGTATAGAGAGTTAGAAACACCGATGAGAGAGAAACATCGATCAGCTGCCTCCTGCACACCTCCTACTGGGGATGTGCCCACAACCAAGGTTCATGCCCTTGACTGGAATCGAACCCGGGACCTTTCAGTCTGCAGGTTGATGCTCTATCCACCAAGCCAAACCGGTTAGGGCAACAATGAATTTGCATTTCTTATGGTTGTAGGGACCTCATATACAGTATGTAAATATATATTGTGACACTAGAGGCCTCGTGTACAAAAATTTGTGCACTCAGTGGGAGGAGGGGATGTCCCTCAGCCTGGTTTGTGCCCTCTGGCAGCCCCAGACCCCTCAGGGGATATCCACTTGCTAGCAGAGAGCAGGCCTAAGCTGCAGACAGACATCCTTAGCGCTGCTGAGGAGGCGGGAGAGGCTACTGCCACCACTGCTGTGCTGGCAGCCCTCAGCCTGGCTTGTGGCTGAGCAGAGCTCTCCCGGTGGGAGTGCACTGGCCACCAGGGGGAAGCTCCTGCATTGAGCATTTGCCCCTGGTGGTGGTCATTGTGTGTCATAGTGACCAGTCATTCCCAGTCATTCTGCTGTTAGGGTCAATTTGCATATTACCCTTCTATTATATAGGATATTTATGCAATTCAGTTCTCTGTTATACTAGAGGCCCACCACATGAAGATTCATGCAAGAATAGGCCTTCCTTTCCCTGGGTGATGGCACTGGCTTCCCTCCAGCATCTGTGACATGGGCCTTTGCTCTGGCGCCTTCTGCCTTCACTCTGGGCTAGAGCCACCTCCTGCCCATCCCAGCTGGCTCCATGGCCACTACCCAGAGGCAGACCTTTGGCAACTGGCTAGGACTTGCAGGAGGTTTGGTTTCTCTTGTTGAGGGCATCTTTGTGGCTATGGGTGCTGCCATCTTTATGGCTATGGGCTCTACCATCTTTGTTGCAGAGTATTGGTTAATTTGCATGTTATCCTTTTATTAGTATAGATGTTTTGAAACTTTATTTGCTATTTTTTCATATCACTCCATATTATTATTTTTTTTAACAATTTCTTCCTCAGTACTTCAACTATCCTTTTGTTCTTTTATTTTTTTCTTTTTCATATTTTTTGCCATGTTCTTTGGAAGCTTGTTTAGACCAAGTTAATGGCCTTTTAGGCATCCTCCATGTAAATAGGAGTTCACTTTTTGAATAATAAGAATTTCATGTCACAGAGAGGCATCAGGATTTTAGAGATGTTTAGGTGGGGCATGGCTGAAAACAGGTTGGAACCACTGCTCCAAGTATTGGAAAATTTATTCCCACTTTGTGATCTTGGAAAAATAAAATGTGGTGTGCATTAATGGACACATTTGGAGTCCATTGTTTGGGGCATAGCACCAATCACTGCTCAGGTTCTGATTAGATTGGAGCTGGGAAGGGAGAGCTGAGGAGGGTCAGTGGGCAGCTGTGCGAAACGGGATCCACGGGGCTGTGTGATGGGAGAGTTCTGTGGTTTCAGCCAGGGAGGCACTCTGAGCAGCTGGAAAGATGAGAGGATCTTAGATGCAAAGATGAAGGAACATGTGGATTTTGTTATGGGTCACGAATTGATATTCTTGGAGAGAAACAGAGCTTGGAATTCTCCTCAATTATCTGTGCTGTGGGACCAGGTACCTCTAGTTCTTGCACAGGCAGGCCCTTCGGTTGGTCCTTTGGTGCCCAGCTAAACCACCAGCTCTTCTAAGTAAAGCAGTCTTTTCCTCATGCACAGGATACTGATTTCAAAAAGAAAATGCAAAGCTTTACATTCATCCTGGCTCAACTCTCAACTGGCTCTGAGCAGGTTGTTAATCTATCCATAACTCATGTGGCTGTTTTTAGAACATTAGAAAGGCAATGTTATTTGTTATCTAATTTTAGAAACTTATAGAAAATAAAAGGAAAAAATACCCTAAGTCCCATCAGAAATAACATTTGAAAAGGGTAGCATTTTCCATATAGTCTTTCCCCTCTAGGCTACACACACACACATGCGTGTATGCACACATACAGTACATATACATAAAGTTTTATCCACCTTCAAAAACACTGCTTTGTGTTGGTAGTCTTCAGTTACAGGCTTTTAATGGTGGCGTAACATTGGATCCATAAGGCGGGCCAGAGAGCAAATGTTGGGGAAAACAATTACAACTGGAAGTTTTCTTTCTGATTCTTATCACTCAGCTAATCAATGTTGGTAATTTTAATTTAAATATCATTGCACTGTGACGTTAACACCTATCTGTCATGTCCAGAACAAAAGTCTTACAGTCATTGTTTTTCCTAAATGCCTGATTGAAATCAAGTTATGTGCCATCAGTGGCGTTCCCCTCATCTACCACTCATTAACCATATCAAAAATGGAAATGAGTTCAGTTTGGCATAACTCATAATGTCATTTGGGAAGGAGGCAGAAGGAGCTGCGCCAACATTAATGTGCACTGTGTGAATAATTTACTTTAATTTCAATTACAGCACCAGGATGAGATGTAGGAAACCTTTCCTGTGGCTGCTCTGAGTTGGGGATTTAACTTGGTTAGCCAACCAATTTAGATAGCTCAGGGACCAAAATTTGTAGCCAAGATATTATGGGTAAGAATACAAAATAAATAGTAATCTATGGTGTCTGCGGGCTTCACAGGAGGAGAATGAAAAGCCAGGAGGAAAACAACAGGCCAATTCATATGGCTGAAAGTTGTGAAGGAGCAGCTTTTATGGAGGGTGCGTAGAAAATGAGGAACAAAATGGGTCAAGGATAGCTCCGGAGACTACATGGAACGGAGGTCAGAAGAGTGGGAGGTGAGGGAAGTGAGAAGCTCCGCAGACACACCCTGCCTTTGTGGCTCAGAGATTCAGGCTGTCTCTGATCCAGACTCTTACCTTTGCTAATTATCTGAAACTTTTAGCCAATGTTATTCAAAGTTTCCCAGAAAAATAACCAGTTTTCTAGGTTAACAAAGCAGATTCTACAATATATCTAATTCATTATTTCTCTGTTACTTTTAAGTGTTCTTTTGCTAGCTTTTCTGACTTCTCAGAAGCCTGTGGATGCTCAAATTTATTTTACTCACACAGTCTTTTAATCAAGCCTGATCCCACTTGGTATTAGCTAAGTCCTTCTCTGCACCGGCACCTGCAGCACCGATGTTTGGGATACTTTTCAATATGTAATGTTTTATTGGCCACTTTCTTACATTCAAGATTTATCTAAAAGTCAGGAGCAATGCAAAGACACGTAGCAGACAAACATGCAGTCAGGGCAATGTGAACATCACATTCATTTTCGAAGATCGCAATGTGGGAATGTTCTGTGGTAATCAAGTAAATAGAACATGAACTGGTCATAGAGGCCATAGCCCCCAAGTCAACTGACTATTTTCAGTCATCACAACCAGTCCAATTATGTTACTGAATGAGGTTAATATGTGAGCGATGCAAACCATATTAAATTTCATTCATTTGGAATACACTTTGCTCATTTAGGCTATTTTAGTCATTTAGGATATACTTTGTTCACATGAATGCTATTATCTATTTATGAAAACAGGGACAATATTGAATATACTTTCAAAATATTTAGAGGCATGATTAATTCAAATTTTATATTTTAACAAAGCAGATCTAGCCATCAGTCACAGGGGTTGGCAAACTCAGGTTCTTGTGCCAAATCTGGCCCATCACCTGGCTTTGCAAATCAAATGTCATTACTGCAATATAAAAACATGCATGTCTTTATGTGTTTTCTATGACTGCTTTTGGCTAAAAAAGCAGAGTTGAGTGATTGCAACAGAGACTGTATGGTCTGCTCCTCTGCAGGAAAATTTTGCCAGTCTGTGGTCTGGCTGAGACTACACACAGACACTCACTGAGGGACAAAGTGACTAATGTTACTAAAACACTCTTCCAACTTTTATCCAGCCAAATGCTATAGAGTACCTATGCTCCACACTAAGAGCAAAACCAATAGAAACTAGATCCCTACTCCCTTAGGTTGGGACTAGTAAACAGGAAATCGCCAGGAAACAGAGTGTTCACTGTGCTTGGTAAGAGCAGGCATAAGCAGGCCTCAAAGGACAAGAGGGTAGGTATCGGGATCTGGACAGAGAAAGGCAGCTAGTGCCGGAATCTCATTGTACCTATTTCTTTTGCAAAAGGGCAAGCAAGGAGCTGGGATTGGAGCCCCTTCCTGATGGAGGCGCCAGCGTTGGAGCTGGCACTGTTCCTGGCCAGCACTTAAGGAGAAACAGGGGCTTAGCACTCTGGGCTAAACACCTCCGAGTGAATGACATGCTCACCAATGCCCTCTCCACCTCTCACACTCTAAATTTCTTTGTTTCTTTTTCCATCTAACTGTTCAAAACAAAATTTCTGAAGGTGAAAATAAAAATGTCAGGTACTGCAATTTCAAATGTTGAAGCATTACAGGAAATTTTAGAATCCCTGAAGACTATCATGGCCAGCCTTCCTGTACAGATGATGATTGTGGAGTTTTATGACCTGTTGTTCTTGATGCATTTGTTTAACTTATTTTCATGGAATGCTTTTGTCTACAGAGGAGTGGAACTCACACCATTATTTTCAAGTGACAAGTACATTCATGGTTTATTCACATATGCTTTAACTTTACATATTCAAACCTTTCAAGTAAAAATCTTGAAAGAATCAATTTTACTGCTCTTCACTACACTTAATATACCTTCTCATGCCACTTGCCCTATGAAAGTTAAGTAAATGCATAGCAAGGGTAGTGGCGTCATGTAGACTCATCACCTGGTTTCATTTGTTCCTGCAAATACATTTTTAACAACTTCCACTTTTCTCCCCTCATCCTTCAATTATGAATTTTGAAATTCATAATTAAAAGAGATACATTCTTCCAAAAATGTCTGCTTCGTTCCCTATTTTTAAAAAATGGAATTATACCTGGGCAAAAAGACAAAACCGTGTAAGTGGTTATCAAGTCTCAATTGTCCAATATAGACAAATCTTGTGGTTTCAAAGCTGGGCAAAAGTAATTTAAGACACTTAAAGTAGAAGGGCAAACCGAACCTCCATATTGTTCTCCATGGTGGCTAAAACAATTTCCATTCCCACCAGCAGCGAATGGAGGTCCCTTTATTCCCACAACCTCTCCAACACTTGTTAGTATTTGTCTTGCTCATAATGGTCACTCTAACAGGTGTGAGGGGGTCTCTCCTTGTAGTTGGATTTGCATGTCCCTAATAGCTAGTGAAGTTGAACATCTTTTCATATATCTGTTGGCTATTTGTATGTCTTCTTGGGAGAAATGTCTTATTCAGGTTCTCTGCCCAATTTTCAATTGGGTTGTTTCTTTGGTATTGAGTTGTATGAATTCTTTTATATTTTGGATATTAACTCCATGTCAGAACTGTTGTTTTTAAATATTTTCTCCCATTCAGTTGGTTGCCTTTTTGTTTTGTTGACAATTTATTTTGGCTGTTTAGAAGCTTTGTAGTTTGATATGGTTTCATTCATTTATTTTTGCTTTTACTTCCCTTGACTTTGGGGTCAAATTCATAAAATGTTCTCTATAACCAAGGTCCATAGGTTTAGTACCTATATTTTCTTCTATGTAACTTATTGTTTCAGATCTTATATTTCAGTCGTCCCATTTTGAACTAATTTTTGTACGTGGGGACAACTATAGTCTGGTCTCATTCTTTGGTATGTGGCTTTCCAATTTTCCCAGCACCACTTATTAAACAGGCTCGTTAGCTCTCTGCGTGCATGTGTTTGTGCCTCTCCTAAAAGCTTATGTTGTTGTCTGACACTTGCCCTTTCCTCAGCAGGATTCTGGGGGGGGGGGGGGGGGAATACTGTGAGTTTTTGTACAAACTTCACTATTTCTGCAGCCTGTACTTTGAATACCAATTTGTCTGGGTATAAAACATTGGCTTCCCATTTATTCCTTGAATATTTAAAATATGGTGTTTAACATTTTCATCTTGATAAGTAAATGTCAATCTGGTTTCTTTCCATCATTAGTGGCTTGGTATTTTTTGCCGAGATGTCTTAAATTATTTTCTAATCTTACAGTCAGTAACTTTATTAAGATAAGTTTAAAGTTGACTGTTCTGGTGAAATATTCCAATAAAACAATGTTCCAAACTGGTTTCAATATCCCCTCTTCAAGAAATAGTTACCTTCAATTTTCTCATGGCTTTTGTTTGTCTTTTTCTAATATTGTAGGTTTCTCATTTTCAGTTGATTGTATTGCTTTGATTTTCTAATTTTTCTTTGGGGATCAAGCAAGGGTACTGGGTTTGTCTCGCCTTTGCCCTGTATCTAGACTTAATTACTTTTACATATTTTGATTATTTATTATTCTCTATTACTCTTTTTACCCACCTGCTTTTTTTTGTCATGGCATTTTGGTATGCATCTATGACTATTGCTCTTTGATGGCATTTATAGTTCCCCTAATTCTTCAGCTCCCTAATTGTAATACCAGGCAACAATTTCAATTTTTTTTAATTTGTTTTACCATGTTTTTTAATGCTCTTCCATTGTGTGTTGGTTCATTATTCAACCTATTTTGCTTTTTATTACTATAATACCTACCACTTGGAGTTTGCTTGCAATTGTTTTTGTTGCCATGATTACATTATGTGAGTTTTTATGCCTTGAAGATTGCTACATAAGAATTTCTGCTTGATCGACAGTATTTTTGCTCCTCTGTTCAAAGCCTTTTACCTCTCTGGCCATCTCAATTTTATTTGGCAGAAATATCTTTCTGTTCATCACCTCCAACATTCTGAGTTGCTTTCTATCTCTAAACTGTCGTCCTGTGTGTTCCAGTGTTGCCCACTATGAATTTCACTGCTAGCACTTTTCTTTTTACTACCCTCTTCTGTGAGTTTTTGTCATTATGAATTGGTTTTAATTTTTTTTCATATTAGGGCATTTGGGGTCTTTGGGTATCACCCCAAGTATCGTCACTTATCCTATGACCCAGAGAACTAAGGGTGCAGATGAAGTCCAAAGACTGTCTTCTGAGGAATTTTCTCTTGCTCAGGAAAGCCAGTCTCTTTAGTTCTCCTCAGTCTTTCAACTAACTGGATGAGAGCACTTACAACCCAGAGGACAATCTGCGTCTTCAGTGTTCACTGATGTCACTCTCATCCAAAACACCCTCCAAATGGACACACAAATTAACCATCACAATCCTATGATTCTCCTCTCAGCACTGCACGAGCAGCAACACCCATGTTTTGACATGTGGATTTTCACTCGGATGTTTGTATTTATATTTTCTCATACATGCACTCTTTCACCTTTAGATTATTTACAACTGTGTTGTTTAATGTCTACATGTTTAGACAGCTCTGTTTTCTTTCTGTTACTGATTTTTAGTTTGAGTCCATTATGGCCAGAGAACTCATTCTATATGATTTTAATTTATTTAAATGTGTTGAAGTTTGTTTTATGGCCCAGGATATGATTTATCTTAACAAAATGTCTCATGGACACTTTAAATATGTGTGTTTATTGGTTCAGCACAGTATTAAGCCATTTTCTTATGGCCTCCACACTTTCCAATGAAAAGTTTGCTGTCATTAGAGTTGAGACTTTCATGGTAGTTAGTCATTTCTCTTTGGTTATTACTGAGATGTTTTTTCTACTTGTCCTTAGTTTCTGGCCATTTATTATTGTGTGTCTTCGTCTGAATGTCTTTGAATTTAATCTTTGGGAAATTGGCCTATCCAGTTTTAGGCAAATATTGTTGAAGGCTTTTTGTAAAAAGTGTAAGATGAAAGCAAGCTACTTGTAATTTCAGAGCAGGCCAATACATTAATAGAAGTTCATTATTGGAAAGTCATTGCAAATAGGTGTTTTACAATGGCACTGCATTTAAAAAAAATACAACTCTAAATGCTAATTTGAGAGGAAATGTGTGAATAAAGGTGGCAATGGGAGGCATTGGGAGCCTATAACATTTCCAGTTTTTTGTATATAGTATTTGAAAAAAATCACAAAGGAATTTCAGTCAACTAAAAGGTAAAAATGAGAATCTCAATGAAGGTAATGGAAAAACCCTGGTTGCAATGCTGCGATGCTATCTTACAATATATTTATTTGCCACTCGTTTGCACCACATATATCTTGTTTTCTTGAATTGCACACAATACCCATTTTTAGCAATCAAAAATCGGTTTATTTCAATATAGATGTCAATATTTTATGTCAATATATGTCAATATATATGTCAGTATAAATAAAAATGGAATTAAGGTATTTCTTTCCACAATCTACTTGGTAATTTTGAAATTTTTTTGTGACATTGATAAGATACTAACTTTTTTTCTTAACTTTTTTTCTTCTCAACCTTCCCTTCCTTTTGCTCTTCTTAATTCCCAGTGACTAGACTTGCTCCCTGTACAGACCTCCTCTGCCTTGCGTGATGCTAATCAATATCTTGTTTCTAAGCCCCCTTTGCTGTACTACAAAAGGAAAACAAAATATAATCCAGAGCCACAGGTGAAACTAACGGTCCGCCCAGCTCTTCTGTGATCACAGAGCATGGCAAACTCCTCTGAGGCCCAGTTTAAAACATGCAGTGCATCTAGATTCCATGATTAAATTTTAAAGCCAAATGTTTTTATTTCCTATGAAATTTTATCATCTTTCAGAGTTGTGGAATGTTCGTTTTGTTTAAGCAACATTCTCTCTGATTGCTGAAGCATTTCACTCTCTCTAACATGTTATACCAAATCAACCTATTTTTCATTTTTCATCTTTTATTTCTTTTTTCTGAGAACAGTCAGCAAAAATTGTGTTCTAAAGCACCCCCCTAAGAACAAGGACCTTGATCTCCCCAGTTGGAATTCTAGGCCACCTTCCCCTTGTCATTCTCAGCTGTAATTTAAGGTATCAGCTTTAAATTATTTAGTGGCTTGTAAGTATAAATAATAAATAATTTACCAGTCAACAACCAAGATGACAGTCCATTAATCAGCTGCAAGCATTCACACAGGTGTCCAGCTGCGGTCTGCAGTGGCCTGAGTTCTAATGTGTTTGACGTGCTTAGAACAATTCTGCTCTCCTTTCCCTCCCTAAGATGTGACCCATATTGCCCTAACCGGTTTGCCTCAGTGGATAGAGTGTCGGCCTGCGGACTGAAAGGTCCCAGGTTAGATTCTTGTCAAGGGTATGTACCGTGGTTGTGAGCACATCCCCATGGGAGGTGTGCAGCAGGCAGCTGATCGATGTCATCAATGTTTCTAACTCTCTATCCTTCTCCCTTCCTCTCTGTAAAAAATCAATAAAATATATTTTTTTAAAAAAGATGTGACCTATCTTGCTATGGACTGAATTAATTGGGCCTCAAATTAAGAGGTTGCTCAAGAACTCTAACCTTCAGAGATGGAACCAGAGTTTGTTCCAAGTGTGGATGCAATCTTAGCTTTTCTGGTGCTAAGTGGTTACGACTGTATTGGATATTGCCAGGGAAATGCGTGGCAAAAATAGATGAAGTGAAATAATTTTAAAAGAATAGTTCTTTACAAAGAAAGTTGTGATTTTTTGAAATAGAATGTCTGGTGATGATACACGTTTACTTTGATCTTCTTGTCTCAGCTTTTATGTGTTAACTGATTTTTTCAGTAGCCTGGTTCTCGTTCTTCGTCCATGTGTGCTAATGGAAACATGGCAGCTCCTCTCTATAACCGTTGGGCGTTATTTTTTATAATTCAGGTAATTTATCAGTTTTTTTTTCCCAATGATATTGTTACTCTCCTAAGTCTCTTTAACCTTGTAAAGACGTACATCACCTTCCTATCAAAATTATAACTTACAGTAGTTTAAAATCCATTCAAAAGTTGTACAACGGAGTAATGAGGATATCATTTTGGTAAAACTGCAGAGTAACTCTGCAGCAGGGTAACTCGTAAAACACAAATGTTGTGGGGTTATGCAGACAATCCTATTGTATAACACATCCAAAGAAGAAAACAATCAACAGAGTGGGGACTGTGGGGACCTCTAACTATTCTTTACCTCCAGTTTCTCTCCTGGTAACTCTCTGAAAGCACCAAGTCTCAAAATTTTGTTCTCTTTCCTCTCCAACAGAGCACACCTACATCTGCACACAATAACCACCCACACACATCCAGAGTGCTTTAGTCAACTACACAGTAAAAAAAAAAATATTGGTGAGAGGCATCTGCATGAGGTAGAGCCCTCTGGTGTCACTGTCGGGCCAAGCCCCTATGGATCAGAGTTTCACTATGGCTGGAGAAGGACAGTCCTTTCTCAACTATGAGTTTCATTTAAAATCCTGGATCACAGATTGCAATTTGTGTCCAAATTCTTTCAGTGCTACCATGAATTCAGTCCACTTAACTTTTGCTTAGGTAACCACAGCCGCTGTTGCAAAGTGGTGTCCAAAGTTCATTCTGAAATTTTATTTGGATGGTTATGTAAGCAGTAACTTGGGCCCTGTACTTAGGGCCCAAGTATGTAAATAATAGTATGTAAATCTTCATAATATGTAAATCTTTACCTTTGCTGAAGAAATCCTCACTAAACAAATTTTTTCTCAAAGTTTCTACAGACTCAAAATAGCCTATAGAATAAAAGCCTAATATGCTAAGTGTCCAGTCATCTGGTCATCTAGTCATCCATTCAAACAATCAAAGTGTAATGTGCTAATGATATGCTGAGGCAGCTCAACTGCTCGCTATGTCGTGCACTGACCACCAGGGGGCAGACACTCTGACCGATAATTTAGCTTGCTGTTGGGGTCTGGCTGATCAGGACTGAGCGAGAAGGGCCAGACATGCTCTGGAGCCCTCCTGTGGTCCCTTTCCAGCTGGCCTACCTCCTCATCCTTCCCTGGTCCTGATTGTGCACTAGTGAGGTGCCTTGGCCTGGCCTGTGCCCTCTCACAATCTGTGACCCCTCAGGGATGTTGGAGAGCCAGTTTTGGCCTGACTGTGGAATGACCGGTCACTATAATGCACACTGGCCACCAGAGGGCAGACACTCAACGTAGAAAGAGTACTGCTCAGCCAGAAGCCAGGCTCATGGCTGGCGAACACAGAGGCAGTGGCGGGAGCCTCTCCCGCCTCTGTGGCAGCACTAAAGATGTCTGACTGACCTCTTAGGCCCGTTTACTGTGGGGTGTGGGCCTAAGCCATCAGTTGGACATCCCCCAAGGGCTCCCAAACTGCTAAAGGGCACAGGCCAGGCTGAGAGACCCCCTCCCCAAATGAACTATTTTCATGCACTGGGCTTTTAGTAGTCTATAAAATTCATCTACAGTTTCTTCAAATATGATCATCACTTAATCATTTGTACATTATCTAACTTCAATCCACATGACTGTCATTTGATAAAGGCCCATTATGTGCCAAGAATTAAGGAAATAATTCTGCAGACTTTTACCCTTTAATTGTCTTCATAACACAAACATGTTAACAACAATAACAAAAAAGATGCTCTAGGGTACTCAACTCAGTGGTAGTAGAATGAGGATCCACTATAGACATTTATGACTCTAAAGCTCATGCTCTTACCCATTCTACTGTGCTGCCTCACCTAATCAAAACATCTACAGCCATTGCTTCCAGACTTTCTGTCTGAGATGAGGCCTTATCATTCTCACAATGTTCTTATTGTCTCTAAATTTTCTTCTATAATGGACTCTTCTCTTTTAGCCAAAAGTGACCACCCCAGCTACAAATACCCTTATTCCTGAAATCTGACAATTATTGTATTAATTTGTCTCCTATTATATAAACACTAGAGGCCCGGTGCATGAAATTCTTGCACAGGGCTGGGGGTGGGGGCATATCCTAGAAGTGGGATCACTGGGTAAAATGGTAGTTCCATATTTAATTTTTTGAGAAAACTCCATACTGTTTTTCATAATGACTACACCAGTCTACATTCCCATCAGCAGTGTATTAGGGTTCCCTTTTCTCAACATCCTGGACAGCACCTAACATTTGTTGATTTGTTGATGATAGCCATTCTGACAGTGTGATATGGTACCTCATTGTGACAGTGTGATATGGTACCTCATTGTCCTTTTGATTTTCATCTCTCAGCTGATTAATGACTTTGATCATGTTTTCATAAGTTTCTTGCCCATCTACATGTCCTCTTTGGAAAAGTGTCTGTTTAGGTCATTTGACCATTTTTTAATTGGGTTGTTTGTCTTTCTTTTGTTAAGTTGTATTAGTTCCATGTATGTTTTGGATATTAACCCTTTATCAGATGTTTCATTGCCAAATATACAAATATGTTCTCCCATACAGTGGGCTCTCTTATCATTTTGCTGATGGTATCTTTTGCTGTGCAGGAGCTTTTTATTTTGATATTAGAGGCCTGGTGCAAGGATTCATGCATCAGTAGGGTCCCTTGGCCTGGCCTGGGGGGATAGGGCCAAAACCAGCTCTCCAACATCCCCTGAGGGGTCCTGGATTGTGAGAGGATCTGTTCTTGGGTGATACACCCAAGAATTGGGCTCCCTCCTCTCTGTTTCCTGGTGGGTCACCTGAGAACTGCAGCCGCCTGTGTTGAGTGCCTGCCCCCGGTGGTCATTGTGTGTCAAAGCTACCAGTTGATCAGTAGGAAGGTCACTTAGGTTTCCATATCTATAGGTATTCCTATTTGTGCATTTCCTCCTTAGTTGCTTTTGCCTTAGGAGATGTATCTGTAAACATATTGCTATAAGAGATGTCTGAGATTTTGTTGCCTATGGTTTGTTCTAGGATTTTTGTGGTTTCACGGCTTACATTTAAGTATTTTATCCATTTTGATTTATTCTTATGTATAGTGTAAGTTGGTGGTCTAGTTTAATTTTTTTTGCATTATCTATCCAATTTTCCCAAAACACTCTCTTGTATACTCCATTGTATACTCTTGCCTCTTTTGTCAAATATTAATTGAGTGTAATGGCTTGGGTTGGTTTCTGAATTCTCTGTACTGTTCCATTGATCTATATGCCTGTACTTGTGGCAGCACCAGGATGTTTTGATTATAGTGGCTTTGTAGTATTACTTGAAATCTGGTATTGTTATTCCTCCAACTTGGTTTTTCTTTCTCAAAATTGTTGTAGCTATTTGGGGTCTATTTTGATTCCAAATGAGTTTTTTGAGTATTTGTTCTAGATCTGTAAAATATGCCATTGGTATTTTAATAGGAATTGCATTGAATCTGTAGATTGCCTTGGGTAGTATGGATATTTTAATGATGTTGATTCTACCAATCCATGAACATGGTATATTCTTCCACTTGCTTATATCTTCTTCCATCTCTTTTTTTCAACGTCCTGTAGTTTTCTGAGTACAAGTCATTTGCCTCCTTGGTTAAGTTTATTCCTAAGTATCTTATTATTTTTTTTTTTTTTGCAATGGTTAAGTGAGATTGTTTGTTTAGTTTCTATTTCTGTGAATTCATTACGAGTATATAAAACAGCCATTGATTTTTAGGTGTTGAATTTGTATTTTGCTACATTGCCAAATTCATTTATTAAATCTAGTAGATTTTTGGTGAAGTCTTAGGATTTTCTATGTACAATATTATGTCATCTGCGAATAATGAGAATTTTACTTCCTTCTTTCCAATTTTGATGCCTTTTATTACTTCTCCTTATCTGATCACTGTGGCTAAGACTTCTAGTACTATGATGAGTAAGAGTGGTGAAAGCAGACATCCCTGTCTTATTCCTGTTCTTAGGGGAAATGCTTTTAGTTTTTGCCCATTGAATGTGATGCTGGCTATAGCTTTGTCATATAGAGCCTTTATCATGTTGGTATATGCTCCCTCTCTTCCCACTTTGCTGAGAGTTTTTATCAAAAATGCTTTTACTGCATGTAATGTTTGTCTTTTAATTTGTTTATGTGATATATGATGTTTATTGATTTGAGAATATTGTACCAGCCTTGCATTACTGGAATAAATCCCACTGGGTCATGGTGTATGATCTTTTTAATATATTGCTGGATCCGATTTTGCTAATATTTTGTTGAGAATTTTATCATCTATGTTCACCAGGGATATTGGCCTGTAATTATCTTTCTTTGTAGTGTCTTTATCTGATTTGGGGATTAGGATAATGCTGGCTTCACAGAAATATCTTGGAAGTGCTCCTGCCTTTTAAATTTTCTGTAATAGTTTGAGGAGTATAGGTGTTAGTTCTTTGATTGTTTGGAAAAACTCCCTCTGTGAAGCTGTCTGGACCTGGCTTTCGTTTGATGGGAGTTTTTGTTTGTTTGTTTTTTATTACTGCTTCTATTTCATTGGTAGTTATTGGCCTATTCAGGTTTTCTGATTCAATTTTGGAAGATTGTATTGTTCTATAAATTTGTCCATTTCATCCACATTGTCCAGCTCGCTGGCATACAGATTTTCATAATATTTTCTTACAATCCTATGTATTTCAGTGGTGTCAGTGGTCATCTCCACTTTCATTACTGATTATATTTATTTGGGTCGTCTCTCTTTGTTTCTTGGTGGGTCTGGCTAACGGTTTATCAATTTTGTTTATCCTTTCAAAGAACCAGTTCTTGGTTTCATTGATATTTTTGTATTATTTTTTTAACCTCTATGTCATTTATTTCTCTGGGCTTTTCTTGTTCTCTTTCTAGTTCTTTAAGTTGCAGGGTTAAATAGTTTATTGCTGATTTTTGTTGTTTGTTTTAGGTATGTCTATAGTGCTATGAACTTCCCTCTCAGGACTGCTTTTGCTGTGTTCCAGAAATTTTGGCTTGTTGTGTGTTAGTCTTAATTTGTTTCCAGAAAGTTTTTTTATTTTTTTCTTGATCTCATTGGTAACCCATTTATTGTTTAATGACATGCTATTCACTCTCCATTTGTTTGAATGTTTTGAGGTGTTTTTACTGTAGTTGATTTCTAATTTTATTCCACTGTATTTGAGAAGATGCTTGATATGATTTCAATCTTCTTGAACTTGTAGAGACCTGTTTTGTGTCCTAACATGTGGTCTATCTTTGTGAATGACCCATATGTG
>PVJC01000968.1:0-104511 GCA_004026665.1 Murina feae | reverse complement strand
CGGGTTGGCTGTGGGAAGCAAAGGGCAAAGGAGATGACTCCTAGGTCTCCCATGGAGATGGCATTTCCTGAAAGTGGGAAGACCGAGGCTGAGAGAAAGGCTTCCTTCCTGACCTGAAGGCGACATGTTCCCCTTCAGGGCAGCGGATGCACTCCTCCAAAGAAGGACTGCCCATTGCTGCAGACTCTGGGATTGGCCCGGCCATGGCCTCCCTGGCTCCCACCCCAACCTGCAGAGTGTGTGGGCTGAGTGGCATTGGAGGGGATTGCCCTGCGGATGCCAGGGCTGCAAACCCTGCCAGAAAGGAAGCCCACATCCAGTGGCAGGGATGAAGAAGCTGAATGGGACTGAGTTTTGGGAAAAGATATCAGTACTCCCTGGGGTGACCTCAGGACTCCTCTCCCAAGGGGGACCATGGTTTTGATTATTTTTTTATATAACCAATTTTAGAAACTTGTGTACCATATGACTGTCCAGTGCAGTGATTTCCAAAATTTTTAACTACAGCGCACATGAGAAATACAATTACATGCCATCATGCACACACATACATGACTCCCCTGAAGCAATACTCTCCCTTACTACATGGAACGCACTATGATATGTTGTGAAAATTGGAAAAACTGGTTGTCTCAATCCACTAAGTGGATTTTTATAGCTAATGGATTGTGGCCTGATATTTGAAAAGTACTAGCTCAGGGCACAGATTCCAAACTCTCAGGTGACAGGCAGACAACAGCAAACACAAATCTACGTTTCCCTGTTGCTCTACAGGAATGAATTCCTGGGAGCAGTCAGATGGTTATTTATATTTTGTTTTTAAATGAACATAAATCATTTCGTTTCCATTTCTTTCTTTGGGGGATGTTTCTGCTACACAGAATAATAGTGGCTGATGCCCTTATCCCACGTCTTGGATGCTAGCTACTCTGTGAGATGGAATATAATATCCACTAAGGCTGCAGCTGCCTTATGTGGGCCACTGACACTTCATTGAGGGGAAATTTCTCTAAAAAAAAACACCCCAAAAAATCAGGTCAATAACTGGACAGGTGACCTCTTGGTTTCCCAATTATCATTCTCAAGGAAAGTGTTTTGTGACTCTTCGAGGAGGGAAATATGGTAAGAATATGCATCTCAGTCCATAAACTATAGTTAGACATTTTAAAATTAGATTTGTTTAAGTAGACACTGATGCCAACAATCTGAAGATAGCCAAGCACTGGGAAAGGGGGGGAGAGATGGGGAGAAATGGGGGGCCTGTTGCAGAGTTAGCTGATCTTTGGCACTGATATGGCCTGACCTTCAGCCTCAGATGCAAGGTGCCTTAGATTCTTAGTGGACTTTATTTTTAAAATAAGGCCTTTTTATTCTTGAAAGTAAATAAGGCATTTGTAGAAAATGTATCAAATACTAACAAAGCATAATAAAAAATAAAGAGTGAAGGAGGGAGGGAGGGAAGGAAGGACAGAGGAACTAAAGAACAGGAAGAAAGAAAAAGAAGAAACAAATTAAACTCAACTGGAATCCCATCCCCTGGAGAAAACCACTAATAACATTGTGGTGTGTATCTGTCAGATAATTCCTCAAATCGCATCTGATCTCATGCACACACGTTTCTCAAGGTGAATTCTTGTTCTTTTAGCTCAATATAATCCCCCTTGCCTTCTCTCTGACCTAAGGGCTCCACTTGGATTCTCAGTTTACAGCCTTGCAAAGGTCCACGATCTCACTGAGACTATAGCTCATCAGCTTATAATAGACAGACAGAAAGACAGACAGATAGGTAGATAGATGCAAAACCTCTGACTCACTCCAAACTCAGCCTTGGTCAAGTAATTCCTATGCAGTGTGAGGCGTAGCATTAACTGACCACTGAGTTTTTTGTTGTTTTTCACTAGACTTAAAAAAATATTTCTTAAAGGTAGTGTCTAAATCTAGCCCCCAAGATCTGTCACAATGCCAGGCACATAGTAGGTGCTCAATAAATGCCTGTGGCATTAAACTAAAGAATGCTGAGTTCATTACTAGGTCTCTCCCAAGGACAGACTGAGGACACTTATTGATGATTTGGACCAGGCAGCAGGCTTTTAGAACATATGAGTCAGACTAGAGTGATTAACCTATAAAAACATAAAATTAAGGAGGGCCCAGGCCTGTCTGTTTGCCTGCCAAGAAAGCCATTACATTCCCTGATGGGAAATCAGAAATTCTCTGGTCTCAAGATGGCAGAAGACCTTCCATGCTCTGTACAGAAATACAATGGAGATGGTCACCATTGGGTGCACTGGGCCATTCATACCTTAACCTTCATGGAGTCTGGGATAGCAGCTGAGAATTGGAGGGAGATTCTTACACCACTCTCCCTCTCTTTTCTAAAAATACTAGAATCCTGGTGCACAAAACTCATGCACTGTGTGAGTGTGTGTGTGTGTGTGTGTGTGGGGGGGGGTGTCCCTCAGCCCAGCCTGCACCCTCTCCAATCTGGGACCTCTTGGGGGATGTCTGACTTCCAGTTTAGGCACGATCCCACAGGGAACTGCTGTCTTGCTCCCTCTACTCTGCCCCTGAATTCTCAGCAGTGACAGTCCCTGTCACAATCGGGGACTGCTGGCTCCCAACTGCTTGCCTGCCTGCCTGCCTGCCTGCCTGATTGCCCCTAACTGCTTCTGCCTGCCAGCCTGATCACCCTCTAACCACTTCCCTGCCAGCCTGATTGATGTTCAACTGCTCGCCTGCTGGCCCGATTGCCTCCAACTGTCCTCCCCTGCCATCCTGGTCATCCCCAACTGCCCTCCTCTGCTGGCCTGATCACCCACAACTGCCCTCCCCTCCTGGCCTGATTGCCCACAACTGCCCTCCCCTGCTAGCCATCTTGTGCGAGGCTGTGACAGTCAATTTGCATATTACCTCTTTATTATATAGGATTGCCTGAGGGTTTTGCCTCATTCTTGTAACAATGACAAGCTTAGAACATTCCTCATTGTCTGTGTCTTATCTTTAATCCCCTTCAGTTGGCAATGGCGTTCAGATCTTGGGCTTGAATTTCCAGGCACCTGCATCTGTTCTGGGCTTCAAGGGTCTACTTGTTGTTGGATCAACTGGCAGGAAGTCATTAGTACTTCTCAAGGTGGATCCTGTCTCTAATGGCAAAATTGGCCCCGAGGGAACTAGTCACTAGTTACTAGTGTATCCTGCCCCGTGACATCTTCCTACAACTGATTTAGGGAAATTTGGTCCCTTAAGTTCACTCTTTTCAAGATTAGATTCTTCCAAATGACTGCGGCCTTCTACACCCAGAGATTTTCATGAGGTAGCCGGTGCTGTTGGGGCTCCTCCTATACATGTTGGGTGACTTGCCATTGTCCTCATGCTGGTTCCCCTCCCCCGCCCCCCCTGCTGTGTGCTTTCACTCCCAATAGCCAGCACCTGCTAAGGCAGGCTGTCCTTGCATTTCTGGAGCCTTGGTTGTCTGTGTGCACAGGGAACAGGAAGTGCTTGAAGATTTGCATTTGCTCAGGGGCAGCCCTTGGCCAATGGCATGAATACAGAGTAAAGACACTGCAGCTCCTTTGCCCTCATTTGGGAAGACCTCCATTGCACCAGAGCCCTGAGGATAAGAGTTACCTTCCTGACCTGTAGATTTCTGCCTATATTAGACCAAGGTTCCAGCTACACCCACACCTGCCCCTGCCCCTGCCCTGAACCTAGAAGGATACAGCCCTAACCCATTCCTGTCCTGCTTCCCTCCCCCCACCTTTGGCCACATGTATGGGACCAGGGAAGGCCACCCTTTGCAGATGTTGTCAAGGTCTTCCTCCCTCTACTCTGCCCCTGAATTCTCAGTAGTGACAGTGCCCAGCAAGCTGACACTTCCCACCCCTGGAACTGTCTTTCTTCTCTGCCCAGGGGCTTCTTCTGGCATAGGGAGCTTGGCAGAGCAATGGGGTGGGAGTAGAGAGAGGGTTACTTAGGGTCAACCCTCCATCACTTAGGGGGTAGGAGTTGGGAGATAAAGGCTCCAGCCTCCCCCTCCTCCTCAGAGGGTCCCCAGTGGGATGGAGCCCTCAGTGCTCCTTGTGAGAACCTGCTCCTTAGCACATCCTTAGCACATCGTCATTAGACTTCCTCTCTCTCTGTCTCACCTCCCCATTGTTCCAGCAAACCCTGAGATTGCGACCTGAGTGCAGCCAGTTGATCTGGGGTGTGATTCCAGGAAACAGGATGAGGAAGTGGGGAAGCAAAGGCAAGAAAAGAAAACCCAAGAAGGATGTGTTCATGCACACATGGCTTCCAGGGAGGTGTCTGAAGGTGTGTCTATGAGGCACCACCCAGTCGCATCCACAGAGGGCCAGGGAAGCTTGGGACGAGTCCACCCGGTCTTTTCCTTGCTGGCTGAGCACTGCCCCTCGGAGGGAGCATTCAGGTCCTGGCACTTCTGCACCGTTGCTGGAGAAGGCCTCAGGCAGGAGACCCAGAAAGCCATCAGTGCATACAGGAATGTCTACAGTGATCTCCAGGGTGGGGCCAGTGGGGTCTGCTACTTTCCTGAACGAAATGAGGCCTTGAAGCTAATGCAAAGCAGGGGCCCAAAGAGCAGAGGTTCACGCTGCATCTGCAACACAACCCCATGCCCTATTTTTGCCTCAGACGAGCCCACTTATTTCTAAGTGCTGGCACCCGGAATTTGTCCTGTTTCTGACTCCAGAGGCAGACTCAGGTCTGCTCAGCTGATAAATATGCCCTCTTAGATCACCTTCCTTTCAGTTTACAGAGGATTTGAGTCTTTATTGTGTCAAAGAAAGGAGAAAAAACACACACAAATAAATGGGATACTTATTCCGGCATTACACATTACTATTGCGGGATATTGCACCATATCTTTTTTTCCTGGTGAATTATTAATAAAGCTCGTTTTTGTTTAATGCCTGCTAATAATTTCTAAAAACAGATCTACAACTTCAGCTGTAAATGCACGTTCATAAATCATTCCACTGAAACCCAATTGTATGGTTAGCAAAAATCTCTGACTATAAATCAACTTCATCTTTGCAACTTTCTCTCTGGAATCCCTGCAGAATGGCAGACAGACCAAAGCAAGACCCGGGAAGGCAAGACATTGAAATACCGCTTCCCTTCCCAGGCCAGTCTGTAACAGCCGTGTTCAACGAGGACGATGAAAGTCTGAGAAAAGGGCGTGGACATAAGCAACTTTCCTCCTGCTGACTTTGGGTCAGGAAGGGCAGGGCAGTGCCACACTACTGTCCCTGAGCACCGTCAGGTGCCCAGCAGTTCCCTCTGTTCGACCCTAAGGAACAGGTGTTCTGATCCCTAATGAATAAAGTAGAAACCTGAGGTGCAAAGAGGCCTGGTAAGTGGCAAAGCTAGGAATCGAACCCAGGATGGTGTCCTGGCTTTGACCTTGGTCTTCCAAGGTCTCTTTATTGCCAATCAAGTGGACTTAAAATTCATACAGTTCTTCCCATGAAAGAAAGGAATACAAAAAAATCATACAAAGAAGGAATTTGGGGGGATGAGAATAAGGCCATTGGCAATGCCGACTTTGGAAATCCTCTCAAGGAGATGCTGATGTCTGCCCTGTCCTCTCATGAAGAACCACTCATTTTATGCTCAATAAACGGACCCATCCCAATGTTACCAGGTTGCATTCCTCTCCCCTGCAGCCCTTGCTCAGTGGGTATTGACTCAGTGCCCACAATACTGGGCTGGACACTTGAGGTCCGATGGGGATCTGGGCCACACATGGGTCTACTGCAGGGGTAAGCATGAATCAGATAGGAAATCTTCTCCATGATGTCACACAGCTCATCTCAGGGAACGAGACCCTTAGGAAGAGATGACTGAGTTACCAGTAGAAGGAAGTAAGAGTTAATAAGGTTGCCAGTCTTGGGTGAAGGCGGGGAGGCGCTGAAAGCTCTGCAGATGGCAGCTGAGAGGGGTGACGGAGTACCAGCAGTGCCTCAGAGAAGCAGGGTTTGGTGACCAGGGAAGGCAGTAATTGCCCGGAAGTTTCTGGAAGAGGAGAGAAATAGACACTGTGGAGCATGTGTTTGAGGCAGGTGAGGTGGCCAAGGGGCTTGTCCAGTTGAACGGCAAAGCTGCATGTCCTTTAGTTTGAGATAACTTTCCCCCGCCAGCCCCACCTAAGAAACATCTCATTATCGTGAAAACACCACATTCTCTCCTCATCCCCAGTTGGGTTAATCGTCAAGAAGCTCATTTCTGTCTCTGCCTCTCCCCTTGCACTGCAGCCAGCTATGGCTCACTATCACCTAGATCCCAAACTTCTTAGCAAGATATTGAAATCCACCCCCGTAGGTCTGCAGCCAGTGGTCCAGCCCACTCACTGTTGGTCTCAGTAGGTATTTGCTGTTTCCCATAGCCCCTCGAAGACCCTCGCTGCTCCCCGTGTGCCTTTAGCAGAGAGACCCCTCTTCTTCACCTCCACCTGCTGACACTTGGCCCAGTAGAAGGAAGGCTTCCCAGCACATCCTGGGTAAACCTTCTCCAGTGACCTTGGCGGGAGGCCTCTCTCCCTTCTCTCTGTGCTGCCAGGATGGATTAGGAGTTTACAGCTTGTGCAGGCTAAGATTGTGGTTCCCCTTTACCCCTGACATTTCAGACTGTTCATTTAACACTGGAGGGTGTCACGTGGGGGGCAGAGAAGCAGGATGAGGAGGGGTCAGGCTAGTCTGCACTGGTCTCCCATTCGGCATCCTGCTTGGCAAAGCAGACGTCCTTCAGCGCCACTCTTGTGACCTGTGCTGACCTGTGACATTCTCCAACCCGCATGCACACCACCTCAGACTCTGCCTCCAA
Organism: Murina feae; assembly: GCA_004026665.1. Taxonomy (NCBI): domain Eukaryota; kingdom Metazoa; phylum Chordata; class Mammalia; order Chiroptera; family Vespertilionidae; genus Murina; species Murina feae. Next base: position 97,671 of record PVJC01000968.1, on the reverse strand, counting down.
TTGTGTAAATGTTTCCTTAAAAGACATTCAGGTAGCTCTAACTGGTTTGGTTCAGTGGATAGAGCGTCAGCCTGAGGACTGAAAGGTCCCAGGTTCAATTCCGGTCAAGGGCATGTACCTTGGTTGCGGGCACATCCCCAGTGGGAGGTGTGCAGGAGGCAGGTGATCGCTGTTTCTCTCTCATTGATGTTTCTAACTCTCTATCCCTCTCCCTTCTTCTCTGTAAAAAGTCAATAAAAAAAAATAAAAGACATTCAAGTAAATACCATTTTCTCCTTCCCACGCATTCCCCGTGAGTCATGGCAGCTCTAATATGTTTGCACTCTGGGCACCTGACAGCTGCCTGGCCTGTCCTGCTAGCCCGCTCCCTGCTCCTCACTCCGAGCTGTGCTGTGGGCTGCCGGCCTCGCGAGCCTGAGACTCGAGTAGTCCACCTCCGCACCTGCACAGCCTGACAGCACCGAGCAGCCATCAGGGCTTGCTAACAAGGAGACACCTGCAGAAGGGCTCCCACAAGAGGGCTCACTTGCTGGTCTGCAGGACCCTCAGAGTGGACCTTCCATGCCTGAGAAACATGGCATCAGCCCTGGGGCACATTCAGGAAAGCTCTTTAGGATAACACCGAGGAAGAGCCCCAAGCCCACCAGGGTCGGTCCTGGATGAGCCGACCCCTCAGGGATGCACATGAGGAGCTCCCTGGATGGCAGCCCCAGCTCCTCCCAGAGGCCTTAGGGACACGCTTTTAAAAGCACAGGACCAGGGAAGCACAGGGCCACGGAAGCACAGGACCACGGAACCAGGGAAGTAAAGGACCAGGAAAGCACAGGACCACAGAAGCACAGGATCATAGGAGCACAGGACCATGGAAGTACAGGACCAGGGAAGCACAGGACCAGGGAAGCATAGGACCACGGAAGCACAGGGCCAGGGAAGCACAGGACCATGGAAGTATAGGACCACAGAAGCTCAGGATCACAGAAGCTCAGGATCACAGGACCACGGAAGCACAGGACCACGGGAGCAGCGGAAGCAGTGGAAGCAGCTGCAGCCCCTCTGGAAGGCAGCCCCTCCTACAAATCCGCCTGGGCTCCTGGGGGCAGGCTCTGCTCTGGAAACCCAAGCCTGGTGGGTGTGGATGCAACTCTGGGCAGAGTCCAGCTCCCTTCCCTGGAACTGGAACAATCTAGAGGCACCCACAGGGGCCAGCTCCCCTCATCAATTCTGCATCTTCCTGAAAATGTACTTTTTAAGCCCCTTAATTGCATTTCAGAGATAACCCTGCAAGCAAAGTGGCAGGAAAGAAACCATAGAGAGAGGTTGGTGGTCAGGCTCTTTCTTTTAAATCAATCAAACATCTGCGACTAATGCAGCTTTGGGCTGCTCCTCAGGAAGCATTAGCCCTATTAGCGGGGGCTGGCAGGAACACACAATAAGATATTTATGGGCTGGGCACATGTGCATTACCGCGGGGACCGAGGACTGGGAGGAGACCGCACAGGTCAGCGTGCCTGCTCGCCTCACCTTGCCTTGCCTTGGGGTCCACGCCACGCTGGGGGACAGAGGCCCAGGTTCCTGGTCTTGGTGCCACACACCCTGGCACGTGCACATGCAGTGGAGAGGCCTGTGCCTTCCAGTCCTAACTGGGACCAGAGCTGGGAGATGTGGGCAAGTCACCCCATCTGTCTGGGCTCTGGGCCTCAGTAGGAAAGTGACAGATACCCGCTGAAGTCCCTGCTCTGAGCTCTGAGCACACAAATGTGTGTGGTGGTGTGTGTGTGTGTGGGGGGAGGGGAGATGCTGTACTTAGAGCCACAACTGTCTCCTAAGGAAGAAATGTTCTGGTTTAACCAGAGGCCCCAGGTGGTCTGGGAGCTGCCTGTGGGAGTCAGGAATGGAGTGACAGTGGGAGAGGGAATGTCAGTGCTCCCAGGAGCGGGACAGGTGGAAGGTAGTGCAGAGCGGGTGAGGACGCAGGGTTGGACAGGACTCTTCACAATCCACTAATCGTTCATGAAGGGCCTAGAAGAAGCAACCATCTCACGCTTGGGGCTGTTTTGGAAGTAGAATCGAGAAGGAAATGTGCTCTGAGATGGATAAAAATAGGGCTGAAGGTAACAAGAGTCACAAAGACGGCAGAGAACAAGAAGGCTCAGAAATGTGGACCTGGACCTCAAGGGTGGCCTTGGGTGGAGGCCATCTTCGCTCACATGGGGGTTTACACCAGCAATGAGAGGGAAGGGCAGGCCAGTCCCCCCACCTCATTCTCAGGTGGAGGAAAGAGCCAGGGTGGAAGCTGCAACCCGAAGAGGGGCCGAGAGAGGGAGCACCGGGACCCCAGGATAGAGCAGGGGTCCATGGAGATGGCCCTCCATCGCTCAACTCATGCCCCAGAGGTGGAAGGAGCGGTGATGGCCAGGAAGCTCAGCATGTGGTGCCCCTGTGCCCCCTACTACGTCCCCTCCCCACTCTGCAGACCTTTTCACTGATCTAACTGATGAGGAATCTTGACCCAGTAGTCTTCTTCCCTTCGCGAAGAAGGGTCTGGGAAAAAGAACAGAGCTATTCCTTAGCTTTGCCCGTTGCATTCACTCCCCTCTCCTGCCCTTTTTATCTTCCTCATTGACGTAGTCCGAGCCTGTCTGACCTGCCCAGCCTGTGCGTAACTCCAGATCATGGTCATTTCTGGAATACAGTAGGTGCTCAATAAATGTGTATAGCACGATTGGACATTTTTTACTTATGAGTGGAGATGGTGTTGAAGTTCCCTGAGTTCCTCAGAGGAATACAGGAGAGCTGCTGGGCACAGTGGGTAGGCAGCTGAGTCCAACCCCGAGGATGGCATCTTCCCTTTAGGAAAGTAGAGATGGATGGTGTTGTCTAAACCCACACTGGCCTCACCTGGGCGCTTGTGTGACACAGAACTCCCAGGCCCACCTCACCCACAGAATCTGCACCCACATTTCCACAAGATGCCACCGCCTGACGTGTGTGCGCAGCAAAGCTTGAGAAGACAGATCTAAACATCAAGCACTCCACTCTGGTCCAACCTGGGTCTGGGGAGTGATGCGGAGGAGGTCTTGGCAGACCGTCGCCGGGCCCCCCAGATAGAAAGCCCTTTCTCCTTCCTTCCGGGAATCCTGCAGCCTCAGATTCTGTCTCGAGTTCCATTCTTGGTGGAAAGCCAGACATGCACACAGGCGTGTGGTGGATATTATTCTTCAGCAAGACCAAAATCCAGTGTGAAGCCTTCCTGTTCTCGGGGACCTAAGAGGCCAGATCACCCCCACACGCAGTGAGAAAGGGGGTTCTTGCTATTCCTATCTGTCCAGCCCGCGGATCTATGTGCGAGGGCTCCCGTGGAAACTGCAAGCATGAAGACAAGCGATGCCCTTGGCGCCCAACTTTCTGGAGGACCTGCTGGGGCCAATCGACCCCAATGACCTGTGATCTTGCTGTCCCACATCAGCTCTAATTTTGCTGGGCAACATGAGGCAAGGCCCCTGACCATCTGAGAAGCAAGAAAAGATGGTTGTAAAAGGTTGGCTGTGTTTGAGTTTAGAGAATACAGAGGTGGGCCATTTAGTCTCCAGCTGTAATACATGCAAATAACACAATAGTTAAGAAATAATAATACAAGGATGAACTGCGTGTTTCACGTCCTCTCGATTATAAATCTACTTGTGCCCACCCCTGCTTTTCTCTTGTCTTCTGGGAGGAGAAACACTGTAAGGGCCTCCTTGTCTGAACAGCTCTCCAGGCAAAAGAAAAACTAGAAATTTGTCTCTAACATGAAATCAAGCATCTTTAAAGCAACCCTTCAACCAGGTCACTTGACTGCTCCATTGATTTCTGGGGTTTCTAAGACCCGTTATATTCATTCCAGATTCCTCACCACGGGACCCAGTCCCAGTTGCCACATCCTCTCTTTCCAAAACCTTGGCCCAACCTGATTCTCCGGGTTTATGTGCCTGGGCCCCTGAAATCTCACCCCTTCCCTCTCCTCCTCCTCCAGATGCTCAGCCTCCCCTGAACATCTCCATCACTCCGGCCAGATATGAGCTGTTTCCTCTCATACATTTGCATGTGCTCCCTTTCACTCGAGGAAGGAAGCTGCCCCACTGTGAGGCTGTCCCAGGGCCAGGCCCCTCTCCTCAACATTGCTACTCCCCACACAGTGCCTTCCCACCCTGAGAACAGTTTAGAGCAGCGATCGCCAACCCATGGTCCATGAGGTCCAAAAGGCTGGTGACCGCTGGTTCAGAGGACAATGTGGAAGTCCCGAGTCCTCTAGGAAAACCGCCCCAAGCAGCCTCCACTCCCCATCCCTGCACAAGCCCATTTTTTTTTTGCTCCCGTTTTAACATTAAAATTCATGAGCTTTTGCATGGTACACAATCATATGTGTTTGCTTTCGTATAAACATGATTTCCCCATCCCAGTCTCCCAGCCCACTTGATACTCTGGAAATAGCTTCCTGTTGTCCTGCACAAGAATTCTAAGGCTGGAAGGCCAACAGTCGAGTACCTAAAGTACCACTGGACAGACAGTTCCAAGAGACGGCGGCCTCCACCTCCGGCCAGCGCAGCACCGGGTGACTATGAAGGGTATGAGCTTTTAGCTTGTACCTCATTACCTGGCAGAGCCCTTGAAAGTTGGCCAAACACCTTCACAACCTGAATGCCGTCTCATTTGGGGTCACAATCAGATAAAAGGGGAGGAGTTATTATCCTCATTTACAGAGAGATTCTGGGCACCCTGAAGCTCCGTAACTAGAAGACAATGTAAGCAGAGCTGAAACCCCCTTCTAATTTGCCTCGTCCATGAAGCATCCTGCCTTAGGACAGCTGGTCAGCCAGCCTAATGTGGGGCAGGAATTCTACCTTTCTCAGAGGACATGTGGAGAAACCCCTTGGAAACAGATCAACCCCTCAGCCCACATCCAACACACACACACACTCCTTGCCCTTTGGGCTTGCAAACTTGTACTTTAAGATCAAGTCTTCGGGGGCCCCTCCGACACCATGCCTCGGGGTCATCTGTGCCAGCTGAGAGACCTCTGCACATACCCAGCGCTGGAAGGCCTGTCTTCTGGCCGCAGGGCACTGAAGGCAGCTTTCTGAATACAGAGGAAGGAAAGTTGGGGGGAAATCAGGCTTTTCTATCAGTCCTTCCTCCTTCATTTACAGATGCTCCTCCACTCACGATGGGGTTCCATCCCCAAAAACCCATCACACGTTGGAAATAGCCTAAGTCGAAAATGCATGCAATGCACCCAATCTACCAAGCATCTTAGCTTAGCCTGGCCCACCTTGAACGTGCTCCGAGCGCTCCCATTAGCCTCCAGCTGGGCAGCATCTCTGATGCATGCACACACCAGTTTACCCTCATGATCGCGTGGCTGACTGGGAGCTACGGCCCTCGGCTACTGCCCAGCATCATGGGAGGGTCTCCCACCGCATATTGTTAGCCCGGGAATGCAAAGTATGGTTGCTACCGAATGCGTATCGCTTTAGCACCATCTTAAAGCAGAAAAATCCCAAGTCAAGCCATCATAGCAAGATGGACTGTCTGTACTCTCTCTTCCTGGCCCACTTCCCACTCTGCATCCTGCAGAGGAGAGCTCAATGGCCTTGAACAGGAAACGAGGGTGAGTGTGAACAGCTCAGCTGTCCAGCAGAGTTTGGTGTCAGTGGTGAGTGAGTCTGAACCTGGACACAGATTAGCACACGGCCAACTGGAATCCTGACCCTGGGGTTGTAGGGTAGCAACCTGTACATGAACCTCTTAGGAGAGAGCCCTGGGGAACGGTGTGTCTGTGTGTGGGAGTCAGTGACATGGTCACTCCCTGCAGCTCCACACCAGGCCCCTGACTACCCCAGCAGTAACTGGGGCTCCAGGGGGAGGCTGTGCACCCCAGGATGTCCCCTGGCACATGTTCGCTGTGTCACGCTAGGGAACCACTCTGAGACTCGTTTCTTCATCTTCAGGGCAGGGTGAATTCCTGAGTCCCCTCTGCCTTCCTTGGGTTATGGAGATGGAGAATCATATCCTAAAATCTGTTTCCAAGGGGGATTAAGTCCTGACCCCGGGGGCAAGAGGAAGGAAACTGAAACCAATGCCCACAAATGGCCGCCATCCTTGTGGGGTAAACAGGTCACTGCAGGAGAGGCTGGGAAGGGCCTTGATGCCATCAGGTGGGGTCTGCAGGCAGAGGAGATCCCACTCCCCGGGGAAGTGGGCCAGGGGGCTCTGCCTTCCGCCTCTGCAGGTGCCAGATGAGCCCTCACTAACTCCGTGGCCCCCGAGGGCCAGATGAAAGAACGAGGTGTCAAAAATGGGAGAGGCAGGGACAGTGGCCACTCAGGCCGAGTGTCACCAGAGCATCCAGCTTTCAAGAGACATTTCGTAGTTTTTAGAAACCGGCCACTAATTCCATTAAAACAGCAGAATCTCCTGACTCATTATGGGCCAAACCAAACACAGCCTCTCGGGGTGCCCGGGACTGCAGGAAAGTGGCTGCTCGGTGACAGGGGTCTACAGAGGAAGGGGGGAGGGAGGGAGGAAGGGTTAGAGGTGGGAGAGGAGGGAGGGAGGGAGGGACCAGCTCATGCCTTGGAGAGAGGATGTGGAGCCAGGAAGCCAGTGTGTGGTGCAGAGAGAGCCAGCGGGTGGATCAGCCTGCCTGAAGCCGGGCTGGAGAGCCCCCTCCTCCCAGCACCCGCCCTGCCAGGGCCTGTCTGTCTCTGAGGCCAGCAGCTGCTGCAGGATGACTTGCAGGTTTTGCTGGCAAAGCATCTTCCCTCCAGCGGGGGCAGGTCCACCAGCTGCTGCTTCCCTTGCCGAGGCTGCGGGACTTGTGAGCAGGACTGTGGGACAGGGGTGGCACCCCCCTGCCCCCCATCACCCCCTTGGGCACCTCTGTCCACCTCTGCAGGAGCCGAGGACGGCCTGGCCAGTCCAGCTCTCCCAACCCTCCCCTGAGAATGGATCTCCTGTCAGGCTCTGCCTTGCCTGCCATTTCCGTCTCTGTGGGTGGATATTGGCTAATTGATTGGGTTTTTGTCGCTTCTTCTCCAAAGACAGTCAGGAAGGGCCCCAGACATCTCTTTAAAGGGGAAGATGACTAAGGTGGAATGGTTTCTAATTGCCCTAAATCACACTCTCGTGGAATTGGAAGGGACCTTCTAGCACACCCCAGCCCTGCTTTCACCCTGGAGTCCCACGAAAACATACAGACAAGTGGGAATCCACCCAAGTGTGCCCACCCTTTGGGGAGGGGAGGGGTCTCTTGTCTTGCGCATCAAGACAACCGCACACAACGCTCCCCTCCCCCTTCCCTGCACAGAAATGCTTTCCTCTTTGAAACGTGAGATTAAAAAAGCCATTTCACACACAGCTTAGAAACAGACTTGCGAGCAGAGGATCAGGCCGCTCCTAAGAAGGCTTTGTTGATTCTCCAAAATATCCCAAAGTGTTGGTATAAAGAATGACTGCTAAATTAAATGTTGCAAAAATAAATGGTGCAAGTACACTGTCCCTTTCTCCAGCCTTTCTGAGTCTGCAAACTTTAGACTCATTGCAAAGTTTGCCCTGAAAGTTGTTATCCAGTTTTACTTAAGACACCTCAGTAGGACGCTCATCCCCCAAACAAAGAGTTTTAATACAGAGGAGCGGATGACTGACAGCGCCCCATGTCCTCCTCATACACCCACTTGTGTTAATAAAGTTAATAAGGGAAAAGCACTGCTGTTTTCCATTCAATTGGATTGCTTTCAAGAGAAATCAAAATCAAACGTTAAATATAAAAATCCCTTTTGCAACGTGGACATGAAGAGATGCAGGCCGAATACAACCCCCATCGCTCGATACACAAACAGACCTGGCAGTGTCACCGCACCTCCCCAAACGCCAGTGTCCTTTAGGCAAAATGGGGTTAAGATCACAGTCCGGATGACTGTTCAGAGAGCCATGCAATAATGCACATTTATCTGTGTGTAGGTCCTACTGTAATAAAGCATTGATGACACATATACAGTTCTGGTTCACATGTACCTCCTAGGAATGTTGGGAGAATAGAAGGGGGTGACGGACATGGCAATGACCTGTGACCTCTAGACGGCCAACTGTTAGAGGAGGACAAGCATGATCACAGAGCAGGGGGCCCCGGACACCCACCTGTCGGGTCTCGGTGGACAAGAGGCAGTGGACAGTGGGCAGAGAAAAGGCTGAAGGAAGATGGGTGCCACCTGCACCAGCTTAGGTGTTATTGAACTCCTCTATTCAAGTTTGCCTGTGAGGCAAGCACAATAATCATTGCTTCACATGGTGAGTGCCAACAGTGTGTGCTAACTATGCAAATATAACTGCCCACACCTCCCCTCTCCCCTCACTCCTCCTGTGCAGCTAGCCAGAGGCCTCTGCCTTTGTTCCTTCCTGTGCTGTCAGTAGCTGCTGCAGTCAGCCAGCCACATCCCGTGAGAGGGCACCTTTGGGCCAAACACTACCGGAGGAGGTGACCTGGGTGTGGCACAGAAGAGCCTGCCCGAAGGTCCACTTGGCGTCCAGATCCCAGGCCTTCTCAGGTTCTGGTTTCCCATCTCAGGTTACAGATCACCCTCGTTCCCTCTTCCATAAGCTCGACATCCTTATGTGTAAAAGGAAAATAAATGCAATAATATTGACGATAAGATTCAGATTTGAATAAGAGATTCGGGAAGCAGGGCGAGGACGGCAGCGGGTGCCATCACCCTTTGGAACATCTTTTCTTCTGGCCCCAGCACTGGTGCGATGCACCCAGAGTCACAGGAAGGTGGCATCCAGGATTGGAGCCGAGGTCGCCTGGCCCCAGGGTCTTGTCTCACTCTCAGGGCGGCTGAAAGTGAGCTGTGGGGCGTCAGGGGGACCCATCATGCCCATCTTCGCCCCCAACCTCTGATCTAAGTGCAAGCAGAGGACTCGCCAGGACTCGCAGCTTACACACGCCCTGCACCGCCCAGTCTCCCGTGACCCCTGGGCTGGGAGCGGCCGCCCACGCCGGCTTCCTTCCCACTCTCTGATGGGAGCAGTGCCAACTCGGAGCTGCCCCCAACACGGAGGGCGGGGAGGGTGGAGCTGATGCCCATCTCCTAGGACCTGTTCTCCCAGTCCTGGTATATAGGTCACCCTTCCAACCTGGTGTGATGACTCCCGGCTCTCCTCTGTCACAGTCTGATAAAGAGCCATTAAGAAATAGAACAAATTACTAAATGGGAGGCACAAGAGAAACCCAGGATTAAATTAGTTCATTATCCATAAATCATAGATGACACTTCCTCTCCCTGATTCTTGTCTCTATCTCTGTCTGCTAGACTTGAAGCAGCAACATCCTCCTATGGGCAGGAGGGCCGGGGCTCAGAGGAACCCCTTTTCCTCTGAATGGGGACCCAGGGGTGGCAACCAGCTTCAAGTTAGGGCACAGGAGCTGGGCTGGCTCAGGCCTCTATTGGCTGAGGGCTGTGTTCTCTGGGCTGCAAGATCTTAAAACCAAGTAGCAGGATTTCCAGGGTGGGCACTGTGCCATGGGCATGGTTCTGCTGCCTGAAGTGGTGGGTAAGGCTGAGCCACAGAGGCTGTGCCATCTCTGTGGGTCCTGTCACTTCTGTGGGTCATGTCACCTCTGTGGGCCACATTGCCCATAAAGGGGTGTGTCAGCTCTGTGGGGTGAGAGGCATGTCACCTCTTCAGAGCACATTACATCTTCAGAGCCCGTGTCACCCCCAGAATGTGTGTCATCACACACATTAAGGGACACACCTTCTGAGGAATGTCTCATCTCTCATGGGCTTGTCCCATGACTGACTCCCTTGCTGCCATTCTGTCACAGCTGGAAATGGGAAGCCTAGATCTCTCCTGGGACCACACTGGCTTGGAGTGGCTCCAGGAAGAGGAGAGACCAGCCAACTCGGTGCCAAGGATGCCTGGGTGTCTGTCCCCCAGCCCGGGAGGAAACCCCTGCTCTGCTCTCAGCCACGGGCTCTCCCTGCAGGTCTGTGAGCTCCCACCAACTGGAGGAGGCAGGAGCCAGGGCTGCATCTCAGGGGGCCTGGGAGGAGACTGGGAGGAGGCCTGATGGGTGGCAGGGAGTGAACCCAGGAGGATTGTGGAAATGGACAGGAGAGAGAGGTGCCTCCCCCTGCTGGCCACAGTGGGGAACAGTTAAGCAAGCCGGGGCTGGGAATTGATAGAATACACTTAAGCTGCTGAGATATTTAGTGTGATAATGAGTGACTCCTAGGCCATGGGTCAGGGATTCCCGAACAAACGGCAGTCTTCTGGACTCTGTGTGAGAGTGTTTTCCTAACCAGAGCTTATTGGGATTGTGCAAAAGGATGGGACTCCTCCCCGAGTCACCTCGACATCTTTTGTGTCCTCTAAAGGGCTCCTGTGTTTCAAATGTGAGTGGAGGCTGGAATGAGGGGCAGGGAGGTGAAAGGGGTACCACACAGCTTGTGGTGTGCTGAGCCCCTACCAGCAAGAAGTGGGCATAGGTTCTTATATAACAGCAGTAAGTGCGTGTGCTGTAGGCCTGCCTCTCCAAGTCCAGCAGAGACCCTGTGCTCATTTCACAGATGGGGAAACTGAGGCCCAGGAGGTGACTTGTCCACGCACATGGCTGAGCCTGATTTGAACCCAGGTCTCAAGAAGTTCTAAGTCTATGTGACCCCTGGGCTGGGGCCCATTAGGGAGACCAAGAGCGTGCTGACAGCAGCCAAAGCAGGCACCTACAGTGCCCTCTTGGTCTTGCCACACTGTCCTGGCTACATGGACGTTCTAATTGGGAGGAAGGTCAGATTTTTCCATATTCTCAGTATCCCAATTCATCTTGTCCACTTTGATTCTCAGACTTCATCACTTCCCACCCCTGACTCTTGCTTAACTGTGCCCTGGGCGAAATTCCAGTCTTCGCCGGAAGGGCACCATTCCTAGGAAGGCAGAAGTCAGAGCCTCCTCCCTGCAGACTTACCCGCTCCCCTGCTCGCTGAATCTGCCTGTGGCCTACGCGCAGACAGTGTGCTGGCCAGTCAGTGAAGCTCACTGGGACCTCCCAGGCCAACTGACTTGACCCTGGTTTTTATAGCTTCGCAAAGCGTTGCCTCAGTTCCCTTCCTCTAAAAGCATTATAAAGTTAAAGGGAGAAAAAGAAGTCTCTTAAGAATTCCCCAGCTATCTTAATTAGCATGCAGAACGCTTTTCTGGCAGTGCACAGGCTGTGATAAAACGGGAAGCTTCTTAACACAACATATATTTAATCTGTGGCATTCATTTCCACATGAAATTCAATCGGATATTTTAAGGGCGTTAACAAGGGCTCTCGGATCGAACTGTGAAAAAAGTGCAAGTGTGGCAAAGACACTCAAGTGACTGAGGTGTTTCATCAGGTGATAAAGATGTAGGTGGGGTTGGGGGTAGTGAGGTAAGAGACAAACCTCCATTCTCATTCTGTTCATTGTCAAAGGGGGCATGAGAATGTATTGGACAATGCCCGGGCAATCTAATGACCTCACTGCCACGGAAAAATCAATGAAACTGACTCATTTGTTCCATTTCTCTGGGAACTCTGATTTGGAGGACTGATGAATATAATGCAGTTCGGGCCTCTGACCCCCCTGAAACTCACATTCTAATAGAGAGAGATGGACAATTAGCTAACAAATGAAAGCAATAGTTTCCAGTCGGGTTAAGGCACACGGACAGGAGAGGGCGTTCAGGTAAAGCATCTGTGAGCAGGTATTTGAGGTGTGACCTGAAGCACCAGCAAAAGCCTGCCTTGTAAAGAAGGGACAGCCTGTCCCATGTTTCCGAGGCCAGCGGTCCTGGGTGTTGGGGGAACAGGAGGCCAGGGGAGCCAGATGTGATGAGTGTGGGAAACCAGCCTTTGTTGAGGAAGTAAGCCTTCTGTTTTCCAATTAAAGGTTCCGTCTGCTACGGAATCGCAGGGAAAGGATGGCTGGCTCGGCTGCTAATGTGAGGGAAGTAGCCGTTATGGAGGGAAACAGAGAGCTGCATCCCCCACCACACACACATGGGAGCACCCGGTGTCCAAGTCCTCATCACCATGAAAGCTAGCAGTCAGCAGGAAGAAAACAAGTGAGATATCTTAGTGTCGCTGAGATGAGAAAGGGTGTCCCAAGCCCTAAAACACAACCTTCTGATGATAATTAGATGAACATGACTACATCAAAATTAAGGGTTCTGTTAAACAAACAAACAAACAAACAAACAAAAAACTAACAGCTAGGTGAAGACTTGGAGAAGATTTGCATTGTCTAAAATGAAGGGATTACTATGTAGAATAAGCGTTGGCGAACTATAGCCCAAATCCAGCTGGTTGCCTGTTTTTATAAACAAAGTTTTGCGGACACAGCCATTCCCATTCGTTTATGTATCATCTATGGCTGCCTTTGTGCTACCTCATCTGAGTAGTTGTGACACATGGTATCTTGCTGTTGACAGGAAAAGTTTGGGGAGCTCTGATCTAGAACATATAGGGAATGCGCAGGAAATACACCAGAAAAATGCAAAGTCCGTGAATAGATAATTAACTGGAGAGGAAATGGACTGGCTAATTCCACGCGATAAAATGAGAATCCTCAAAGAATTAGAGTACAAACTGAAACAATATTGAGATCAGAAAGGTAGGGCATGCCCCCATGCGGATGAAGAGGAGAAAAAATGAGAATCCCCCAAGCCATTGGGTGAGAATGTAAAGTTGCAGAAACCTTCTGCAGAGCATCCTGGCTGTTCTAGTATTTGATTAGGCAACTGGAAATTGCAGATATAAAACCCGAGAAGGAGTTCCTGGGAAAACCACCTGTGCCCTGTCTCTACCACAGACAAGCAGACAGAGCAATGATGTGTGTGAACACTGAGGATGTCCGCCCTGCATGCAGCTGTCCCCTCCCTCATTGCTAGGAGAATCCTGATGCCTTGGTCACCTACCCCCCTTCCATAAACAGGGAGGGAAGCAGGCGCTGTCCGCTACAACAGATGGGCTCAGGAATGGCCATGTGGCCACTGAGATTCAAAGCAAGGCTTCTCAACAGATTTGGGGGAAGTTTCTCCTTACTCCACTGGAAAAGCTTCAAGAATCAGTTCTATTTCTCCTCTTCCTTGGATGTGAGCTGCAGCTGGAATGGCTGTAGCATCTGGACCTTCCTCTGCTAGAGATGACACCCAGACCCTGAAGAGGGTGAAGCAAAAAGAACCCCAGGAATCAGAGTTGGGACTTAGACCAGGTTAACATGCAAGTCCCCTCATCCTCTGGGCTTTTGGCTGAGCAATCCAGACATTACTGAAGCCGATTTGTGTTTGATTTTTTTACTTGCAGCTCAAGGCCTCCTGACCAATAGAAACAGCTTGAGAGCTGTAGGAATGTGAGAAATAAGGGAATCTCCAGCTTACTTCCAAGTGGAGATTGGAAGGTTGCAAGCCTTAGAGAACCATCACCGCCCCTCTCCCAACACACACACACACACACCCCTGATAAGAGAGATCTAGAGGAGAAATGGCTGAGGCTGCATCTATACCTGACAGTTCCCTATATCCCCTGTCCTCATGAGACAGAGCAGGTCTCAGCCAGTTCCCTAGAAGCAGAGATTAAGAGGAGATTCTTATGGAAGTCATTTGTCCAGGGCGTGCCCTAGGAGATCCCCCCAAAAAAGCGAAGAAAGCAAGACAGGTTAGAGGTAGGAGCCAAACCAGGATGCAGTCGTAGCTGGAGTCTAGTTTCATCCTGACCCCACAAGGAGCTCTGAAGCATGGAGCCCCTTTCTCCTCTTTCCTTGCCCTGTGTATTTCTTCCCTTCAGCTGTTCCTGAATTGTATCCTTTATAATAAACCAGTACTGTACGAAGTCATTCTCGTGGCCAAAATAAGAACACAGCAGTAGTTCAGGAGAAGACTGTAGGCCATAGAGGGACAAGGACATCATGGCAGATGCCAGTATGGCAGAATGTCAGTGTGCATTGTCACATCATGAGGATGTCATCATCCTAGGGAGACCAGTGTGGACAACGACAGGAACCAGATGGCCCCTCACCACCACCATGGCCTGGACTCCACATAGCATTACCCCAGGCACAATGGGGAAGAGGAAAAGCCCTGAACTGACTAAAATTAAGCTCTTCACCACCAGGCAGAGTGGAACTCCAAGACAGAAATGGGAAACGGTTAAGGAAAAAGTTCCATTGGCCTGCCTGGTCTCGGATTTGCAACCACCACACATGCTCCTATTAAGACATAAAAGAATGTCATTAACAGGAAAACACTATTAGCAAGTTCATTAATCATGGTCATTTTCACACTTCCATGACCAACTACAATCCTGGTGGTTTACACTGAGGCCTCCCTACTTAATTAGAGTGTTTTCTCAATTTAACAGTTCATCCCCTACCCTGGGCCGGCCCTGGCTTTCAGTGAAAGATAAAGTGCTTGAACTTCACAAGTGTTCTTTATAGGGGTTCCCCCTACTTGGGCAAAGGGCCATGTTGGGTGTTTCTAGGACAATCATTCGTGGCTGAGTGAACAGGTCCATTTTCAACAATGTTGCTAATGACTTGGCCTTGTCTATGAACCCCAAAGTGACGAAGAACACTGCCGATTCCCAGGTCCCTCATGGGTCCGCTGGATGACCCTAGAAAACTACTTCCCTTAACCTCAATTCTCTCCTTTGTACAGTGGGGATAATAATAGAACCTTCTTCAAAAATTGAAATGACACAATGATGTAAAGTGTTTCATTGGAAAGGGCCTGGCATGTGGCACTCAATTAATACTGGGTATTGGTATATTAACATGTCCTTGAACTGGCAACCTTTTGGGGCATGGAACAATGCTCAACCAACTGAGCCACACCGGCCAGGGGAAACTTTAAGTATTTTTAAAAACTATTATTGATGCATCAAGACAGAGAAGTACACTTGTTCTAAGTATACATCTTGACGAATTTCCTTAAACAGAACACACTCTTGTAACCAGTTCTCAGATCATAGAGAAGAACATTGCCAGGCCCCAAAAGCCCCTTCTCCTGCCCCTTCTGTCAGAAGTCTCCCCACAATGGCAAGTCTGACTTCTGATAGCATAGACGTCTTCCTGGTTTTGTATTTGTATAAATAGGCTCATGCTCTGCGTATGCTTTTGTGCCTGGCTCCATTCACAGTGCGTGCAGCTGTATTTGGTTCATAGTCATTGTTTTATACTGTTCCATTGTGTAGATACAACTTACTTTATTTATCCATCCTTTGGTTGTATGGGCTTTGAGGAGGTTTCAAGTTCAAGGTGATGATGAATAAAGTTGCTAGAAATTCTTGCCTAAGTCTTTCTTAAATTTTAAATTTTTTATTCTGAGATCATTATAAATCCACATGTATCAGCTGTAAGAAATGATACAGAGACACCTGATGTGCCTTTTACCCAGGTTCCCGCAATGACAACTTCTTGCAAAACCATAGTACACTAACACCACCAAAATACTGACATGAACACAGTCCACCACGAGTCTTGCTCAGATTTCCCCTGCTTTACTTGTATGCATGCATGGGTACGTGTGTGTTGTGTTCTATAAATTTGTATTACATGTGTCAGTTCATTACCTGCCACCACCACGGTGAAGACACTGAACAGCTCCATCACCGACAGCCATTGAGGAACTCAAGGGCAACTTGAAGGTGAATGTCATGTTGAAGGCAGTTTTGTGAGAAACCTGAGCCAGAACCACTCAGCTAAGCTACCCTGGATATTGGACCCTCAGAAACGGTGTCTGATGTTTTCTTGTTTTAAGTTGCTAAGTATTGAGGTGATTTGTTATACAGAAATAAGTAATTATTACAGATATCTTGTATCAGACGCTTGTTAAAAATGTAGATCTCTGACCTCATCCCAGTCCTGGAACCTGCCCTTTATAAATGGCCCGGGTGATTCTGACAGGCTTTGTACATTTGGGTCACTGCTCTTACCCTTGGTGCCACGCCTAAAAAATGGGCACAATCATGCCTGCTTCTGAGAGTTTTTGGTTTTGTTTATTTTCTTTTCTGTTTATCTTTGGGTTCAGAATGGTATACATACAGCACAGTAGCAGGCCCCTTGGTGCCCTGCCCAGGACCTCTCACCATTTCAATGCATGCCTGGTGGGTGGTGGGGGACAGAGGGCACCTGCTCTGTTTTGTCGAGACCTTTTCCTTACAGCTAGAGCTCATTTTGCTGCCTTCCCCTCCCACAACCAACGATGGCTCCTTTGCCTCTTGTGACTCACAGTGGCAAGTCCTACACTACTCCCAGAATCTCCAGCAGAACTAAGTTCCACTCACCCAGGTGGTGCCTTGCTGGGGAGAACACCATTTATTGGCTGCCTCCCCTTCCCCGGGTCAGGCCCCATTCCCCCAGAGTTGTCGCCTTCATTGTCCAAACACACGACTTCCACCTACATCCTGTCTCAGGGCCTGCTGGGGCAATCAAGCTCAGACAAGTACCTCACACAGCGTTGGCATCTAGTATCTGCTCAGGTAATGCTTTTCACTATATTTTTTAAATCGCATGTCTGGTTAGTGAAGGACACAAGAATAAACGACTAGAGTAATGACAAACTGTGAGGCAGTATCTCTAGTGTGAAAAACTCAAGGATTCCTACCCAGACTCTCAAATACACAAATCGACTACAAACCAGCACCAACAAGAACGATTTCAAGAGGAAATACCAGAAATTGGTGATCAAGCAAACACAGGGGGGATACCAGATGGCCATGAAATACATGAGAAGTTCCAG
The DNA here is from genome assembly GCA_004026665.1 of Murina feae. Taxonomy (NCBI): domain Eukaryota; kingdom Metazoa; phylum Chordata; class Mammalia; order Chiroptera; family Vespertilionidae; genus Murina; species Murina feae. The sequence goes on along the minus strand of PVJC01000968.1, from coordinate 80,874 downwards.
ATCAGCAGTGATCAGAGGAATGAACTTCAAATGAGGAGTCCTCTTATCCCCACCAAGAGGGCAAATGTTAGAAACGTGGGCAGGGGGGAGCCCTATCCTGCTGGGGTATGTGAACTGGATCCACTTTTCTGAACAAGTTTCAGGCAGCATTTAGCAAAATTTACAATTCATTGGCTCCATCACCCAGCAAACCCATCCCTGGGCACATAAATCCCATGGAAATTCTCACAAAGTAGCAGGTGGTTCGTCGTGGAGTTTTTATGTCGGGGAGCTGAAAGCAGGCTGGTGTTGTTCACTGGGGAAATGGGTACGTAAACTGTGACAGTGCACGCTTCAGAGTTCTACGCAGCGCTCTGAAGCAGAGCAGACATCTACAGATCGACACGCAGAGTGAGAAAAGTGGGAACCAGAATGAGATTTAGGGCAAAATTCCATCATGCAAATTAAAAACGAACCCAAGACAGGCCCGCATATTTTACAAGGCTATATACATACATAAGGACATATATCAAATCCATCTGAAAGGGTGGCTGAGGGTGGGGTGGGATGGAGAGTAAGCATGAAAAAGTTTTTAAAAATGACTCAAATGAGAAGAGCAAATTTTAAAACATAACATGCTGACATGGGAGAGTACCTTTATGACCACGGAACAGGGAAAGGTTTCTTAACTAAGACATGCAGATTATAAACCTTAAAGGAGAAGACTGATAAATCTGCCAACATTATCATTTAAAACCTTTTATTCAATAATCACCATGTAAAAAATGAAAAGATAAGCCACAGCCTAGGAGGAGAGATTTGAAATGCATGTAATTGAAAATGGGTTGGTATTGTTTATCTCCTGGTATCATTTATTGGAATTATTTGGAAAACCCCACATAACAGTCAATTTTTACTCAATATTCACCAAGGACCAGGCACTGGTCTAGGCACTTCATTTGAATTGGATTCATTACAAAGCAATAAGGAAAAATAAATTGGCAAAGGATATGCCCAGATAACTCATGAGTTACTCTGTCACACTGTGTTCTAATATCACAACACACAACTTTGGTTTCCTCCTTGCTTGACATAACCTAATTCTTCCCTAGACCTTGGGAGATTACAGGATTTGATGAGAAAGAACCATGTTTAATTAGGGAACCAATTATCTCCACCCAAGATCGGCTCCACTATGACCCTCTGGCTCCTCTTTGGTAGGATGACAAGACTTCGAGGTGGGGTTTAAAGTGCTTAGCACAGTATTCAACACACAACAAATATCCAATAAATGGTAGCTGTTCTGATGATGCAAAATAATAGTAGCTCACATGTAGTAAGGACACGGTCCTGAGCGTTCTCTCTCTCTCTCTCTCTCTCTCTCTCTCTCTCTCTCTCTCTCTCTCTCTCCATATATCCTTATTTAATTCCCCACCGCAGTTTTCTTGGGTAGGTTCTGGTATTCTTCTCATTTCACAGATACGGAATTTGAATGTTGGGGTCGTTAGGAGCCCATCCAGGTCATGTAGTGGGATCTGAAGCCAGGCTCACACCCTGAACCACCCCATGGCGCCTTCTTCTGTTGTAAACCTGTAGGCTTCCTAAATCCACCTCCTCACCCTTCCTTTCTACTTAACATAAAAAGTACCTGGAACTCTAGACATTGTGTCTACTGAAGCTGAATGTGTTTCTGAATTAGTGCTTCTCAGACTTAGATGTGCAAGTGAATAAGGGGGGTGAGGGAGGGGAGTCCTGTTAAAACGCATATTCTAACCCAGCAGACGGGGCGAGAAGGTACACTTCTACCAAGCTCCCAGGTGACCAGTGGCTACTGATGCCCACACCTTGCTGTGGAAGTGGCCCTAATGGCCACTAGCCCACTCATTACACACTCACTGGGATCCTCCTGTTACCACGGTGATCATAATGTTTGCGCTTGTACTTGGGGACAAAAAAGAGGTTCTACAAGCTTTAAAACACAGCTCTGGTCTCACACTCAATAAAGACCAGAGTTCAGCATACCAAACGGCAGATTAAATTCCTGTGGAGACTGTACTGTTTTAATACAAGATTGCTCAGGTGCCATGGCAGAGGGTGACTGTGATGGGCCCTGGTCAGATGGCAGCTGACTTACAGGAGCAATAATGTGGCTTTAAGAGTCACATAGTGTGTTCATCAGTCCTGTGCTCCTCCTATGAGTCACCCTGGTTCCTGGCAGTAAAAGCCAGGAGGAATGTGCCCGAGGCCAGGAGCTTTAAGTGTTAGAGGCAGATGGAGAGAGCCCCCAAGGCGGGCTGTCCTGGGGTTTGTGGGGTTTGCCTGGGAACAGAGTGAGGTCACGAGGATTGTAAACCCTCCCCACCCCCTCACCTGGTGGGAGGGGAAGCTCATGGGAGGAGAGGCACAGCTCAGGGAGAGCCACCACAGAAATGCACAGGCGGCACCAGGCCAGGGGGAGAAGGCGCAGTCCAACCAGCTGGCGCCGGCATCTCCTCCTCCTCCCGCCCCTCTGCGAGGCTAGCTAACCCTGCCCGGGTCCCCAGACAAGGCCATGCACCAGCCTGGCCACACCCTGCCACCAACAACAGTTTGTCTCCTGGTTCAGAAGTAAAAGCTGCCTGGCCCGTCTGTTCGGTGGACGGCGTGGCCAAAGCAGAAAACCTGTCCTCACCTTCCCCTCCACCTACCAGGCCCCCAGCCCCTCCCTGGCCAGGCTCCAAAGCAGGGCCAAGCACGCATGCTCACTTACCAGGGACACAATCCGGCCGGGGGCACTTGTTCACTTTCTCGGAGTCCTCCATCTCTATGCTTCTCTCTTGGCTCCAAAACAGTCCGACCTACTGTGACCTCCTCACCATTCTGCAATCGAAGGCCCAAGGAAGGAAATGGAACTCTCACTAATGCATCTGACCTTGGACAACAGGGCTTTGAGCCGTGTGGTCCACGTAGACGCACGCTGCCCTCCACATATTCGCCCGTTTCACACTGTAGGTTTCGCATCCGCAGATTCAATCAACTGCGGGTTGCAAACAGTATTTTCGAATTCCCAGTCGCAGATTCCGCATATGGGAAGGGCCAACTAGTCAAAAGTTATAGGCGTGCCCGGCCGGTGTGGCTCAGTGCTTGAGCGCTGACCTATGAACCAGAAGGTCATGATTCAATTCCCAGCCAGGGCACATGCCTGGGTTGCGGGCTTGGTCCCCAGTGTGGGGCGTGCAGGAGGCAGCCAATCAATGATTCTCTCTCATTACTGATGTTTCTCCCTCTCTCTACCCCTTCCTCTCTGAATTTAAAAAAAAAATTAAAGTTTAGGCGTGCCCAGCTGGGTGGTTCAGTGGTTGAGGTTGGACCTATGAACTAGGAGGTAACAGGTTTGATTCTAGTCAAGGCACATGCCCGGGTTGTGGGCTCCATCCCCTTTGGGGGGCGTACAGGAGGGAGTAGATCAATGATTCTCTCTCATCGTTGATGTTTCTATCTCTCCTTCTCCCTTCCTCTCTGAAATCAATCAATAAAAAAATATATATGTATTTTTAAAGTTTTAGGCGGATTTTCGGCCATGGGGTGGGAGGGGTTCGCACCCCTCAGTCCTAGCAGTTTGTTCAAGGGTCAGCTGTACACCCTAAATACCATAATGAAATACAAACAGGGTAAGTTAAAAAACACTTTCCTTTTGGAAAGAAAAGAGGCAGACAAACCTCCAGAATCACACCTGATAGTGGCCTTTAGTTCACCGTCGATTTCATACTATTATACAATGTCATACAGCAGCACGGTCCTTCTAGTCTCGCTGCCACAACCAGGAGTGTGATTGGACCAGGAAATACCAGGAACATCACTTGTTGACTGGCCTCCATGACACAGGAAGCTCCTTGGTCAGCAAACCTGGCTAGGGGGCAGGCAGGGACCTTACCCAGTCATCTTTACTAGAATATTCCTTACAGTGCTCACTAAGATACGGTTCCTGTCCACATGGGCTTTGGAAAAGTGCGAAAATATCTTAAAAGGTGAGAAAGTGCAGAATCTCAGTGCTGAGGTGTGAGTTGGTTTCTGTTGGGCAGTGGACAGATGCCTGAGCCAATGAACTGCCAGGGAAGGAGGCTGGTGTGGGTTGGAAAGCTGGTGCCCACCTCAAGCTTGTCCGCACTCCCAGGGGCCAAGTGAGGCCGAAGCAATGAGGCTTTGTTCCCATCTCCTTTGGGACAGATGCCCTTCGACTTCAGGGCCAGAAAATGGTTTCATCTCTCGCCCAGGTAGGAGATGATCGGGTAGGTTGATAAAGACTGCCAGGATTCCAGCCCCGGTGAGGATGCAGAGGCCTCGTGACTGATTAACCATGAGGGCAGGAGAAGGGAAGGAGCTGGCATCTGCCATCCCTATGCCAGGGTCAGCCTAATAGGCCACAGATCCAGAATCTGTGTCATTGTTCAGCATAATCATAATAATATTGAGTGTTTACGGTGTCCAAGCAATAGTCTAGGTGACTCACATTTATGTATCATCCCATGTAATTGTCCTGTAAAGAAGGCACATTATTATCTATTTCCCAAATGGGTCTCACAGACCTGAGTGGATGACTCGAGGTCACTTGTGTCAGACATGGTCGGTGCCCATCAACTATGAACAATAGTTCCCACGTGCCTTCACTCCAACAGCCAGCCCCTGGGTCACTTTGGGGGACCACTGCCCTCAGACTGCCAGAGTCCACTTTGCCTACCACAGGAGCACCCAGGGTGCTTAAAAGTTTAGGTCTCCTGGGGAAACCCTTAAGCTGGGAATGTGGGGTACAGAGATGAACACGGCCTAGCTCCCTTGTTCTTGATAGGGATACTCTGAGGTGTGATTGACACTGACCCCAGAGCTCCCTGTGGAACTCAGCCAAGCGGGAGCCCTCCCTCTCTGGGACATTGTTCCATGGCCCCTTTCCTGCATGAGCCTACTTCCCTGGTCTCTACTGGCTTTTCCTGGGAGCATTTCCCATTGAAACACTTGCAGGCAAAGGCTCTTTGCTTCTGAAGGGGTTTGCTTCTGAAGAACCACTTGGCTGTAAGTGCCAGAGGCTAAGTTCAAATTCAACTATTCACTGTGTAAACTGCATCCAAGAGAGCCACCCACCAGAAAAAATGACAACTTAACAGCAAACCGTGAACAGAAAGACAGAAGGCCTGCTGGAACTCTGGCCAGTGCTGGGTGTAAGGCACCCACAGCAGGCCCCCTGGAGCTGTAGCACCTCGCCCAGGACTCCTGCAGACTCTGGCATGTCCTCCTCTGACATCATGCCTGGTGCAATGACTGTGGGGAACATCATTAGAGTTTTGGAAGCTAGAAAGACTTCCCTTAGCCTAGCAATTTTTTCCCTCTCGAACCTCCTTGCAAAGGCTGCAAGTTAACTGTTGAGTCTAAAGCTCTGTGTATTCCGTTGTTCCCTTTTCCGCAGCCAAATGAAAGTGTGCATCTCTGATGTGTGAATTAACATCTCCCTGCTTCTCCCACTCACCGAGAGGAGGGAAAGATACCCGCCATGGCACTTGCAGTTCAGACATTCACCAAGTGGCACTGAAGCAAATGCCTAGAGTTGGGGGTGGGGAGGAGAGCTTTTTACCTGTCTTACCATTTTGGGCAAATTGTCCTAGCATAGGGAGACAAGACAGTATCCTTGTTACTATAGCCTACTGCTCTTGGGCTGGGGGTGCCTCTGGTTCCAAGGAAGAGGCTGTCCTTGGGGGAAGACTCTTCCAGGTCACACAGTTGAGGGGGAGGAGGAAGCAGGGAGAGGGTCCTGAGGGCGGTGCCTTTGGTGGCACATGATCACAGGGAGACACCTGGCCAGGCTGAGACTGCACGGGCAAGCTGGAGGTGGGGGTTCAGGGGTGTACTGGAAGCACAGATGAATGGAGCTCCTTCTCCCACTTTAGGAGAGCAGAGAACCAACACAGGAGTGTGGCAGAAGGAGGCGGGTGGACAGGATGAACTGGAGGGGAGGGGTTAAGGAGGAAATGCAATGTGTCCGCAATGTTTATTTTCTGAAAAATCAAAGAATCTGAATGTGGCAAACTGCTAGCATGTATTGAATCCAGGAGTGGGTTAGGTTATTCTTTTACTTTTCCTGGGCTTAAAACATTTGTAAAAGAATAGAAAAAAATGGAGACAGTACTGTGCTCTAATGTGTATTCAAACAGGAATCACACTGATTCTCTATCTTGCACACACTGGTTTCCAGAGGCCAGCAGCCCATCCCTTTCTCCTTTCCCTCCAATCGCTAAATAATTTTCTCTGGGTATAGAATTTATACAATTACAGTACATAGTCTTAGTGCTTTTTAAAAATTCAATGAGTTTTCTTATCAATTTAATTATTTCGACACATTGTTCGAGTTAATTAACTTCCCTTAAGTTGATTTACTTTTACTGTGAAAAAAAGGTTCTTAAGCTCAAAAATTTTTTTTTTATATTTTTAGAAGTTAGCAACATAAAAATGCATGCTTCTTATTGAAATTCATTTCAAAAAATATTTATCTGTATTTTCCAATCACCCCACCAACCACTACCCAGACATCAATTTTTAAAAATTTGATGTCTTTCCTTTTGATTTACTTCTAAGTACAGGTGAAAATATGCGATGTATACAAATGTGCATTCTTTCTTCGCCTCCTTCGCATTGCACCATAAGCATTTTATCATATCACTAAGAATTTTTTCTACGTATAATTTTAATGGTTCCTCAATATTCATCTGAATAAGTGCATGCTAAATTGTTCACGTGCCCACCCCTCACCAGCATTTTGCTTAGCTGGTAGTTCGCCATTGCCATGGAGCCAAGGCAAACAGCTCCGTGTGTGAATGAATCTTTGACTCCCAACTGTGTTGACGGTCCCAGAATTGGAGTTACCAGGCGAAAGGGTATGCAAGGGCTCAGGTTCCCCACACGGGCTGCCAGATTGCCTTCTAGAAAGAATGCAACAGTGTAATGTGGCCACCAGAGAGGGGATCGGCCTCAGTCAGTGTGGCAAGAGTTTTGGAAACCTACCTCACTGGTTGAATTTGCTTTTCTCCCGTCATCAGTGAACTGGAACATTTTTTATTTTTTTTCCCCAACTGTCTTGAGCACTTTCATGTCTACTTTTGCTTGTTTGTGGTCTTGGCCCATGTGGTCTCTGGAGTCGGAGCTTTGCCCTGAGCCACAGGTGTCAGCCCTTTATCAACTCAGGACTGCATCCCTTTGTTTGTTTTTATCTTTGAAAAGTCGTTTTGTCTATTTACTTTTTGCTTCTGCACCAGGTAAGTAGACCGTGACTGTGATTCCTTGGATTTGCCCATCTCTCCAGATTTGGGGGAGGGGGGCAGTTTGCTCTATGACCTCTGTAATGGGTCCAAGGAAAGCCATTGATTTTCAATTTTTCTCCCATTTTTTCTTGGTTAAGGATGGAAGTAATAACTTGCAAGCTCGTTACATGTCAGAGCTGAAACCAGAAGAGATTTATTTTTTCAGGGGCTTTTGCATTCTGAATTCAATTTATCTAATGGTTATAGGACTAGTCAACCATTAAAGAAGTTGGATTTGTAATTAAAAAGTTTCCGAAAAGAAATCTCCAGGCCCACATGGTTGCACTGGAGAAGTCTACCGAACATCGAATAGTTTTGCCTTTTTTTTTTTTTTTTTTTTTTAATGCTTTGCCTGAATGGTTTTCTAGATCTAATCCTCTCTTTCCATTACCACAGATTTTCCTCTTTAGTTAAAATAAATTGTTCATTTGTCTGTCTAGTGATGTATTTCTTTATGACCTCAGTGTTGACGCTGGAATGGGGGTTGTGGTAATTCTAGCCGATAAACATCCTAGTGCATCACCACATTCCCCTCATAGTTCAGCATATTCTCTTATTTCTCCTTGAGTCTTAATTCACTTTCTCTTTCTCTACATACTTTATGACTTTGATTTTAGAAATGTAAACGTGTGCCGATAGAAATGAGTGAGTGCTATGACGTGGCCCCTTGGGATTTTTACCAGCATCGATTACAAAAAGGAAGTCAGGGGACAACTCTTCATCACTGTCCTGCTTGGCCATATTCAAATGTTGGTTTCCCTAATGTCCTATCTGTGGGTGTGGAGGGGCAGGTAACTGGTGCCAGGATTTAAACTTTGTGCTGGGGGCTCCTGGAGTCAGGATGTCCTCATTCTGAGTACCCTGTCTCCCTCTTCTGGACTCTAGCACAGGCAGGCAAAAGGGCCAGGAGCAGGGGGCAGCCTTCAGCTCTGCTCCCGAGACACCCACGGGGCCTTGGGGCAACACAAGAGATGGGACATTGGCTTGAGTTTCATTTCTGCGCAAGGGGTGTGAATGTTACTATTGCATCGTGGGTCTCCAGCTCCACAGCCACAATTGGGATATTAGAAGCAGCAGGTGGAGATGCTGCCATTGGTGCCAGAACTGGGCCTGGGTGTCTGCTGTGTAGGTGATGCCCCGGGCCCTGCTGAGCAGGCCAGACCCGCGCAAAGCAGTGGCCTTCACCTCTCCCACCAGGACCTGCCTTGCTCTTGCTGACATCTCCCTGTCTGGCTCCTAGGCCGTTTCTCCAGCCTGGTCTGGTTAGCTCCCAATTCCTGAGCACGACACTCTGCCCTGGCATTTGCTGGGCAAACTCCCTTGTCTAGAGCAGAGCTCCTCATGTTGGTCTTTGCCAACAGCCTGGAGCTTGTCTGACACATGAGCTCGCCATCTTCCTTACTCAGTCCTGGTCAGATCTTCTCAGAGCAGCTTCAGCCTCCCTCCTGCACTTTGTCCCACTCCTCCTCCTCCGCCAGAGCAGACAGTGCCGAGAGCAGCCAAAGGTGAACTTGGTGCACTCATAACTGTGTGCCAGCTGCCCTGGCAACTGGGAAGGGAGCTCCAAGAAAGTGAGACAACTTTCCTGGTCTATTCTGAATGTGGGGTTCTGCCTCACAAGGGTTTTCCTTCTGTAACCTGACCCAGCCACACTCTGCTTCCACAGTGGAGCAGAGCCAGACAAGCCCCTCGAAGCAGGGCGGCCAAATTCCATGAGACCAGGTCACCAGCTGGGTCCGCCTGCCTTCCTGCCCCTCTGAGAAGCAGGATATGTGATCCTGCACCCTCCTGACAACTTCTGGGAACCTGACGTTCTTGGGATTGCGCTACGTTTGGGCAGGTAAGTGGCCCTTCTAATTTCCTTTCCAAAGCCCTTTCACCATCTGTCACCTGCCCCACTGGAGTAGGGTGCTGTCCAGGCTCCAGCACTTAGCCATTCTCAGGGTAGGATCGCCAGATTGTAAGGCTTAGTTTCTTTTTATCTTACCCCCAGGACTATCACTATGGTCACGCAGTCTGCACACTGCACGACTCCCCAGGATGCCATTTACACAGACTGGGGTGAATGGGCCAGGCCCTGCTCAGCTAACCCTTCATGCTTCTTGTCTCATCCTGAGCCATCCATGTCATGTGACTCAAAATCAGGGTTTGGCCAACTATGGCCCACAGACCTGTGGCCTGGTTTTGTAAAGTTGCATTGGCACTCGGCCACACCCATTCATTCACATATTATCTATGGCCCCTTATGCGCTAAAACAGCAGGGTTGAGTAATTCCAGCAGAGACTGTATGGCCCTCAGCATTTAAAAAAAATTATCCGGACCTTTGCAGAAAGCACATGCCAGCCTTGCAGTAAAGGCAGGTGCTCAGTGTCTTCATACTTTCACTCAGTTGTCCCCAGGGCCCAGCTATGGCCACTGGCTGAGGGCCTCCCCTAGCTGAGGGCTTCCCCGCACTGGGCCTCCTGGGGAAGCCACACACGGAGCTTTGTCCATACTCTGATCTCATCTCATTTTGCAGGTCATTTAACCTCCCAGGCTGCTGTCTCCTCATGGGTATGGTGATAGTACCTCCCACATGCGTGTTAAGAGGATCAAAAAGATGACCTATGAGACCTTCGCCTGGTTAGTAAGCATATTTTACAGGCCAAGAAACAGATTTGAGAGGTGATTTCTCACCCAGGCTGAGAGGGGCCTGTGAGATAGGTCATGGAAATGCACGTGGCATACAGCCATCTCACTGTGCTAATTTGCTTAGTTTCCTTTCCTTCTCATCTCCCTCTCTCCTCTGCCCCCAACTTACCATCACATCTTGTGTGAGGATGTGGCCAGGGACCCTACATCTCTACTCTCTGCCACACGGCAGGCCAACCCTACACTATCATTTATAATATTTGGCAAAACTATGCCGAAGGAAGACTCAATGGAAATAACTCTAAAGGAATGAGACGATTTGGGTCCCAATGTCCTGGCTGACCCCTCATTAGCTGTGTGATCTTGGGCAAGTCACCTAACCTATCTCATCTTCATTTTCTTTCTTTGTAGAACAGAGATGGTTTTTGGAGATACCTTTCAAATGTACGTGGTCTCATCCCCCACTTCCCAATATACACGTCCACATTAGTATGTTGCCCTTAGGATGAACTCTGAAATCTTATGAGGTACACAGCAGTAAGGGTGGCTGACTAAGGTGTTCGTGGCCCCTTTGGTAAAAGGGCTGTGCTTTCTGTCTTCATCCGCAGGACACCATCTTCCTCCAGGCATCCTAGATGACTTTCCCTTTCCATTCCTCAAACTCACCGGGTTCCCAATTGTATATTCTCTGCCAACCTCACCTCGAGGTTGTGCATCACTCACTGCAGTTGTGCATCCTTTAAACTCGTCACTATCAGGGAGGGCACCTACTGTTTTTTCCAAGTGGGTCTCTTAGGAACTCTGTCCAAGGCCATTATAGTGAGTTGCCACAAAAATGTGAAAAAGAGATTTTTAAATGAACCAGCTATTCTTTGCTGCTTCTGGCTGCTTGGTTTCTCCCCCAGCCAGCAGGTTAGGAATTGGAAGCCACCCTGCAGGTAAAAACTGCTATTTGGAAGTGTCCTGAGAATGGCAGCTGCTTGAATACCCAGGGAGAGTTGCTGCGACTTCCTCTGCCCAGGGCTTTATGTGCAAGGCTTGGTGGTGTCCGTTTGGGATGCTCAGGCCTCATTCCTCTTCCTTGGCACTCAGCTATGTCTTTGATAGTGGAGGTTGCTCAATAAGCATGTGTGTGTGTGTGTGAGACACCTGCTTACTAGTACTTAATGGCTGGCTGCTGTACCCACAGGACAAAGATTAATGGATGATGAGGAAAATGTCAGAGAGCCAATTCACAGGTCACAGGACTGTGCTTCTCAGAATTCTAGATCCCACTTCCTCAGTCTCAGTGCAGTAAATAACCCCCTTATTAGTATCAGCTGATTGTTTCTAAACTCCTTCCTTATTAGCATTGGAGAGTGGAGATAGGGGGAAATGTATTAGGAACATCACGTTTTAGGCATTTTTATGGGTCAGTTTTAGGGACTCATGAATAATTTCCACTAGCAACACACAAATTTAAAAGCCTTCCTCCCTCAAGATTTTTGCTGATTTCCAGACTAATAAAATACCACTAATCATATCCTATCGCTCGTAACATGGGTTCTGAGTAATGTAGAATATTGCAGTGCTTTACTATCTGAAGTTGTTGGAACCTTCCTAATTTATGAGACTTAGGCATTTCTCAAGAATTTAACCATTTAGCTTAGTCAAAATTGACAGCAAGGGGGCTATTAGATTACATTGAACCAGCATGGCTCCAGTTGTATGAGAAATACAATTCCAGGGAGGGCAGAGGCCTCAGGAATCAGGGACCAACAAAATGAATGTTGCAAGCTCTGAGGCCACTGGCGGGCAGGGCAAAGGCCTGTGAGCCCAGCAAAAGCTAAAGATGGAAGGGCTTAAAGGGAAAACCAGCTTTGCAGACAAACAGAAAGGCTTTCCAAATAGGGTACTGACTGCATACTATGTATGGTTTTCATCTCAGCTACGTTGGGGGCCTCATTCTCTAAAACCAAAGACAATACCACACTACATGTCCTGCATTGGCTAATTCCCATCTAAATTTCTGCAGGGAAGTGAAATATCCAGAGATTGCTACACATGGCCACAGCTGGCTGGTGGTAAGTCAAGTGAAAGTACAGAAATAAGACGCAAACATGTCTTTGGGCAAGACAAGCCTCTACCTAGCCAAGTCTCAAGCTTGTACACAAAGAACATTGGGAAACAATGATCTTGACGGTTGGCCCAGGGGTTCCATTTCCAGAAAAGCTGAGGACCAACCCACTCACTGGTAACAATCATAAAAGACACACTATCAAGAAACAACAATCTGAAGGCGCACTAGAGAACGAACAGCTGACTCAGGAAGGCACTTGACACCAGCTAGAAGCACAGCATTTTCAGAGCCCTTAGCTTGAGAAAGCCACCAGGTAGGACTGAGAAGACCAGCAGTCTTTGGGCAAGTGCAGCTATTGCAAAAATGAGGGCGAGTCTGGAAAGGAGACAGCCAGGAAGGGGAGCCTCCAAGTCTGGATAGAATTTTTGCCCACATTTTTGACTGTCTGTATGGGGCAGCCTCTAGCTGAGGATTAAATTACAGAAAGATTTCCGCTGCCACCAAGAAACAGCCTTTGTAGCTTGAGTCCAACCAAAGTAACTGTCTGATAAACCAAGCAAATAATTGACATCCTATGTCAGACGCATTGGGCAGGGGATGTAGATTCCCAGGCCCTGTTGGCCCACAGATGGGCAGCACCAGATAATAGTATTGGTGTAGTGCCTCGACTCTGCGGTTGTGACAGGCAGCCTCGATGACTCAGGCAACTAGGGTCCAAGGCCTGCTGCTCTGAGAGTTGGCACAGTCCCCATCTCACACTCCCATTTTGCTGAAACAGGCTGCGCTTCAGTGCACAGCGTCTGTCTGGCTGCCTGTGTCTATGGTGCTGGCCGTGCAAGGCTGTGAGGTCATCCAGGGGCATAGAGGAGATGATTCACTCAAGATCATCACTGAAAACTTGTCTGCTACTGGAGACCATAGGGAGACCAAATAGCCACCCGCCAGTCATCTCCTGCAGGTTGGCACAAGGCCTGCCTCTGCCATCTTTCTCTGGCCATGGTGCCCTGCCTATCCCTTGGAAAGTAGCATTTTCAAGTCTTGAATAGGTAGATGTTAATCTGCTAGGGTTTCATGAATCAGCAGACATATAGCAAGCTGGTTGGCACAGGAAGGTGAAATACCAGTCACATGAGTCTGGGATCTTGGTCTAAGCAGTGAATTGTTTTTGTTGCTGTCACTTCCAATTATAAAAGCATTCATAGGTAAGAACTAGGAAACAGCTCTTAATGAACAGGACAAACACAGCAGTAGTGTTTATAATGCACTTCTGCCCCACCTGGGGCATTGTGACTAAGTCTCCCCCATTACCAAGAAGGAAATGGGGCCCATTATTTAGCTTTTCTTACCTATTTCCACGGCAAGTGTGCAGTCATACAAGGAGGCAAGTCTGAATTCGAAGTCTCAGCCTTCACATCTGGCAGCCAAGGGACCCCTCTGTCAAAATGAATGCGATGTTTAATAAGGGATCAGTAGGCTTGGGTATTCTGATGGTTCTATTTTCAGTAATGCTGATATTGATCACAGATGTTGTCAACTTGAGCCATGCAATAAAACATTTTCCATCAACTTTCCACCTAATACCTTCAGGAGCCTAGATCTATTATTTCACTGGAAGTGGCACAATGCTTTTCTTAACCCTACCATTTCTCTGAAACTTAGCTGATTCCTGAGTGAAGAACGTTTCCTAGTCATGCTGACCTGACACAAAAAGAAGTCAGAGTAAATGTCTCAATCTTCCAGTTAGAATTTTTCAAAATAATGGATTGATGGGTGCCCTAGTAACCTCCAAAGGTGACTTTTTAAAAAATATATACATTTTATTGATTCTTTACAGAGAGGAAGGGAGAGGGATACAGAATTAGAAACATTGATGAGAAACATCGATCAGCCACCTCCTGCACACCTCCCACTGGGGATGTGCCCGAAACCAAGGTCCATGCCCTTGACCGGAACCAAACCCGGGACCCCTCAGTCCGCAGGCCGACACTCTATCCACTGAGCCAAACCAGTTAGGGCCAAAGGTGACTTTTAAAAAAACTTTCATTATGACCTCATAGATGGTTGTGTATTTCACGCTTCAGCCCAGTGTTCTTTTTGTCGTTCACTGTTCCATCTTCGGTAGATGCGAGTCCCTTCCAGATGGCTCCTGGGTCCTCTTGACATGACCTTATTCCGTTGCTTCCCTGCTTTCTGCCACAAGATGGTCCAGCCTCATGTTGTCCTTTCCCTGCCCCAGTTAGTGGGAGAGGCTGGGTGCTAGGGGGAGCTTACTGCTGGGTTGTGATTGCTTCTAGGCCTTTTCAATGGACAAAGCTATGTCACAAGTGTCTTTCCGAAAGAGAAAAATAGATCACAGTATTTACTGGCATTTCCAATTGAAATATATATGATTTTTATTTGACTTTAATGTTGTATTTTCTCTTGTGCTAAAAATCTTGGCTCTGAAGTCCATGGACATAATTATTTGCTTTATCATATATAAACAGTTTCAAATGACACCACCAATATCATTACTAAAAACAATCGCCTCTCCTGGTAAATGTTTGTTTTTTCTAATACCTTTATACGGGGGGAGGGGAGGGATCCTTGTTTTATTGGATTTAATGTGCCCTTCAAATATAAACATAAACATATAAAATACCTATGTGAAGACATTTCAAAAGTCTTTTCTAGGTAATATTCTGAAACCAATTCTAGACAAACGTTTTTAAAAAAATTAGTTTCAGAAGAAAACAGAAATTATACTAAGGGATGTGTGAACACGGGGCCACGAGTGGAGGGCACAGCATGCAGAGCAGCCTTCCCCCAGAATGCTTAGTGTTCTGAACATTCACTGGATCCATGGTCCTATAGTAACTGGTGGTAAATACACTGGGCCATACTGAAAACTCAGAAACATGTACAGCAGTTGTCTTGTGACTATCACAGTTAAAACTTATTCCGCGAAATAACACTGGAGTACACTGCACAAATTAGCAAAGATCAAATCCCGTGATTGATTCTAAAAAACATTTAGCCATCACTGCATGTTCAGGAATTTGAGGACTGTTGACTTTCTCTGCAAGCTCAATCTTCACAGAATTACATATGCTATAGCCCAAGGTAAAATTGAACTTTTAATAAGAATTATGACATTTTCAAATAAAGCAAAATCAGTCATTAGGAAAATAACTTCCATTTGACAACTGGGTACATCTTTTCCTGAACCAACTGGCTCTTTCGTGACTGAAACCCCATTTACTAAGTAAACCTAGAAACTGTCCCCTCTCACCTGCACCTCAACCCCTGCCCCCGTGGGGGCTGCAACCAGGCTTCCTGCACAGAAATCTGTCACTTGTCCAGCAAAGAATGATTAAGGGAGATGGAGAGTCTGTCAAACAAAAATACAAAAATGTCACTCAAAGCATTTGTACCACATATGCTTGAATCTGGCCACCTACACTAACTAGTAAAGGCTGCGTTGGTTCTAACGGTAGAGGAATGGGACATGTCTTGGCTCTTACCTTTGGCAATAACCTACTTAATCTGACGATTGAGACAAATTCGTTGCGAACCTATCTGTTTTGCTTCAGTGTAATCTGTATGTATTGCCTATTCTTTCGTAGGGAAAATAATGCTGAAAACAGAACATTCAGTCTTTTTGGCAGTTAATCAACAAGTGATACAACCTTACTTCTAACAACTAGAAATTTCCTAATTAACGATTTAAAAAATGCAACAGTCAAAAACATGAAACCATTATTTGTTCTAGTTACTGTTTTTATTTCCATAACCACCTTTCTGCTAGACAAGAACATTAGCAAAACCTGAGTCAGAAATGCCGTGTCCATGCCAATCCTGTTCTGTTTTCTTCTCCGAAGGGTCTTCTCAGCAGCCAGTTACCACATGGAGCTTTTTCACAGTCTCAGAGGTTCTCTTCATTTTAAAACAGCGAAAAAGTACTACATTTGATGGCAGTTGTTAAATAGTTCGATCAACCTTACAGAATTTTTAGTATAAATTCAAGCATGTAAATTAACACAAAACTTAAAAACAAAACAAAAAAACAAAATACCAAACAAACCCAAGGGCTAGCTCATCTCTGGTGCCATAAAATGTAACAGCACTATCTATTTTTATATTTAGTGGTAAAAATATAATCCAGTTCTAGCACCGATCTACAAGATTAGATGTTAATGAAAATATATGATTTGGCTTACTGGAGGGTAACAGTCTTATCCTCAGTGAGGAAATCTGTTCCCTTTGCTGAATCCTGGCTCACAGAAAAGATTAATATTAATGTGAGGAAGAAGGATAGACTTTGTTAAGGCTTTTCAGTACTTGGATCACCTAAGAATTACTGTTGTGTTTTGCTGGAAGTGGAGAAATGCATCACACATAGGAGATCCCCAGGAGTTACACTGATGTAGATATGTCAGGATGGATCACATTTAAAATGCTGACCGTGGCTTTGCAGCCTTAAGTAGAGTACAGAGAAAAATCAGAAAAATTAATGCTAGTGATCAATTCCTATCTTTTTACCCAAAATGCTATCTCATCACTCTATTTCAAAAGTGAAGTATTCTAAAAAGGTGACACATTTTTACATAAAAACACACTGAATTTTGATGCATTATATATCAGTTATTAGACATGGCAAATACAAGCAAAGAAAATGAAGTGCACCTTTACAGTACATAAAACATAGATACAGAAGTCACTTTTTAAAATAGGCAATATAGACTGAAATATAAAAAGTGCCTGACACAGCAAAGTTAGACAGAAATGAAAAAAATTTCAGTTGAAAAAATTACCATTTCTCAGTACAGCAGAGCGACAAACAACCTTTTATTAAAGCTATTAGATTCAGAGGCTCTTGTATATTTTGGCTTTGTGAGGGAGAAAGGAAAGGCATTTTTCTAGAAGGCACTAACTGGTTTAAGTGTGCAAGCAGCTTCACAGAGAAAACAGGTGCAAAGTGCAGTCAAGACGACTGCCTAGCTCTGCTGTGTTCCTTAATCTTCACTGTGGACTGACTGTGGCTGAGGAGCGAGAATCAGTCAGCAGGCTCCCCCCACCGCCCAGGTGCTCAGTCCACAGAGTCACAGATTTCCTTCACCTTGTGGTTGAAATCGTCAGGTTGATCTGCATACACATAATGCCCTGCTCCAAGGATGGCCTGAGAAAGGAAAAGCAGATGGTCAGTGAGGAAACGGATTTACTAGAGCAATGACATAAGCAAAGACACTTATCAATGAAAGTGGGAACAGCTATATGTAAATAAGATACAGGGCTTGATCCCACATGTGGGGCGTGCAGGAGGCAGCTGATCAATGTTTCTCTCTCATCGATATTTCTCTCCCCCTCTCTCTTCCTCTCTGAAATTAAACAAAAAAAGAGTAATACTCTAGTTTCTCTTCAGATCGCATAATGACATCAGATGAGTGTGACCGTCCCATAGGTGGAGAGGTGGCAGGGGAAACGTTATGAACCTTGAAGGGATATAGGGATCTCCTGTCCCCCGCATTGTCCTGGCCTCCCCAGCTCCCAGGGGCCGCTGGGCACATCGTGTGTGTGTGTGTGTGTGTGTGTGTGTGTGTGTGTGTGACCACCAGGCGACTCTGCCCGAGTGCGGTGGAAGGCCCCATGAACTCTGGTACACGCTCTTGCACAGCATGCTGTCCCTCACTATCTGTTTGATATTCTATGCTATTTTACGAAAGCACTCAACTATAATAAAGTGAACTTGCTTTTTATGATAAAAAAAAAGAATAGGCAACACTGTTCTGTGGCATCTAGCTACTATATAGGATGGGGGGAAAGTAGGCTTACAGTTACCGTATTTTCCGGCATATAGACGACTTTTTAACCCAGGAAAATCTCAAAAATCTTCTCAAATAACGAGAAGGCTAGTGAGAGAAGTGACCCAACTATCTCCTCTACTTTCTCCCTCTACCATTTCTACCATTTCAGCAGTTTTGTCTTGATCTTTGAGAAGATTTTTCTGGGTTAAAAATTCGTCTTATACGCCGGAAAATACGGTAGTTATTCGTATAGAAAACAATACAATTAATAGTAAACAACAATACAAGAATCAACTCTGTTTCATGTACTCACAACTGTAAAACTACTTTTGCTTCACTCAGGATATTTCTATAAAATAAACAATCTGAGAGAATAAAGAGGGGAAAAATCTACTGAGCGCCATTAAAATTTTAACATGCAAAAAAATAAACCATTCCAAACTGACCACTAAGACAGGGCCAGCAGATAAACTGAACAAAGTGAGACTGTGTGCTGCTCTGTGAGGCGGGACTTGGCCAAGGTGCTACTGGACCTACCCTGCTTCCAGTCTCTCCCACTGCGGCTCTGAGGATGGGCAAGGCCCTTAAGAAAGGCAATTCACCGCCTAGACATGAAGACTAGTGTGAGTCCAAGCCTACCCACATCACAAGTGATCCCAGGTCTCAGACCCAGGCTGCAGTGCACAGCTCAGGTGGCCTGACATCTCCCTAAAGGCAAAGATTAGAACAGATCTCACCTAGGACTGAAAACCCCAACTCTCCCCCTCCCACCCCCCACTTACTATTGTCTTCACGTATGAATGTGGTCGTAAGGACTGGATGCTGGTGCCAGAATTGCCGTCTATGCAGGACCGGGCACCGTAGATCACTGAGATTGGAATGTCAGGGTCCATTTTGCCGATTCGCTGGAGCATTGGCCTTTTTGCCCATCCGTAAGGAATAGTCATATTTCTGAATGCTGTCTCACCACTTTAAGAAACAAGAAAATCACACGGATGACTTCTGGGGAGGAGCATGTATCAAAACAGACTCACATTAAGCTTCTTCCCACTTAAGCAAAAACCTCAGCTTTAAACAGAAACCAATTTAGTAGAAACTGTAAGGAACAATCCCACAGAAGATTTATACCTCTGATACACCCTGCAGAATGTGCTTTGTTAGATAAACATGGATGTCCAAACTCTAATTAAATAAAGCCAAATTAAAACTTGCAGCCTTAACTCCATGTCATTATATTTCCTATGGGGATAGTTAAAATGTATTTTTTTCACTCTAACTTATTTCAAATGTAGAAGATAGCTTTTCCACAGGTTCATAGCACCAGCTTTTCACAGGCAATGGCAAAGCCTATACCAAGATAAGAAATTAAAATTGAGCATTTTTTGTGTAGTGTTTATATTTTTAACGTCCTGCATACTATGACATTTGACATCTTAAAACCTTTTTGGCTGAGAGAATGTGCCTCCAGGAACTAGCCAGACTCCAGAGAGAACATGCCTTTGATATGCAAATGAACTAGTGCAAAATCCTGCCCCTTCTGTTGGTCCAGACCTTTTAAGAGGCAATGTTCCCTGCCTTACTCCTCCCAGGACCAGGTACCAGGCCACCAGAGACTATCCCCCTTCTTCGAGCCTACCGAAAGCACTCCACTGGCCAGTCCCAAACGCTGCCCTGCCTGCTGTGTGCCTTTCCGGAAGACCCCATAAAGGCTCTGACCTAGACTTTTCCTTTGCTCCTGTCTTCTGGCTCCTGTCCAAAACCTGGCCTTTCTGGGATCTCTTGGCACCTGTGAATATAACGAACTGTTTTCCTGAGTCTTTCCTGCTTCTTCTCGTCTGAGCGACCAACACGACACTTGGCAAACTCCTAGGATAGACCCATTTCGCTGTCATTTCTGCTTCCCTTACAGTAATGGGCATAACTTTGAATTGCCTTTTATGAAGACTTTACGTTCCACCATAAGAAAGGCTGCACAGGCACAAGTAATCATGAAATGTAAGTGAGAATAAAACACTAAGACCATGCAGGAAAGCACATGATGTATCTGGGATAGACCACTAAAAACTGTAGAAACAAGTCAGTAAAGTGTGTAGACCTAATCCACCTGGTCCGATTGCCTGAGTCACAAAACAATCTGTTGAGGACCCCAAACCTCTGCAGCCTCCCTGTAACCTACTTTGTTAAAGACTGAGGCCACAGCCACACCTCAATAGCTTCCATGGCCTCAATCTTAATGAAGTAGGTATACATATTCACTGTCAAAAGTTAGGGAGGAAAAAAGTGAGGGAGACTGTCTGCATCTGGCCTCTCAGCCTTTCACTCAAGTCTCCATCTTAGATAGGATGAGGTACCACTTCTTTGTTTTAAAGAGTGGGCCATGGCCCAACTGCATTAGAGGCATCTGTTAAAGATGCAGCCCGGAACTGCTAAGCCTGACTCTGGGAGGCACATTTTGACAAGCTCCAATAATTCTGGTACACACAGAAGCATGAGAACCGGAGCGCTCACCTTCATGCTCCCTTCTTGATCCTCAACCTACCAACTCTAGGGTCTTGTCTTCTGGGCTCCTCCTAGCTCCCCACTCTCTTTGGGCTCTGTTTTCTCCACTGGTTCCTTGCACACACTATTCATACTTTCTTTTAAGTCTTTTTTTTTTTTTTAAATAAGAAACCCGAGTTTGGCCTTCTTGCTCCCTCCCTTACTATTCTCTCTCTCTCTCTCTCTCTCTCTCTCTCTCTCTCTCTCTCTCTCTCTCTCTCAATTACTGTCAAAATACATGCAGGATCTCTCTTCCCCTCCCCCCACCCTTTACTTACTCCTCACCCACTGCAAACATTAAGAGCTGCTTAGCCCTAACGGGTTTGGCTCAGTGGATAGAGTGTCGGCCTGCGGACTGAGGGGTCCCGGGTTCGGTTCTGGTCAAGGGCATGTACCTTGGTTGTGGGCACATCCCCAGTAGGAGGTGTGCAGGAGGCAGCTGATCGATGTTTCTCTCTCATCGATGTTTCTAACTCTCTATCCCTCTCCCTTCCTCTCTGTAAAAAAATCAATAAAACATATTAAAAAAAAAAAGAGCTGCTTAGTAACGAGAGGTGCAATCATCAAATGAACTTGAAAAATGCTGCAAAGCATCTCCCCTGCACTTGGGAGATTTATTACTTTTACCAGAGTAAAAGGTCCTAAGAAGACCCATCATACCGAAAACCATTTAGATTTGTTTAGTTCAGCACTCCTTTTTTTTGGGAGAACATTCCTATTCAGTTTGGGAATGCTGTTTTATATGAAGTCCTCTTATCTTTCAACTCTGACGATCTTTTAAAGACGCCTGAGACCAAGACTTCCTCAGGTGATCCATAAGCCTTTTAGGGGAAGAAAATAGGTCTTGCTTTTTAAACTTCCATCAGAATTCAGTACAGTGTTTTACATAAAAAGTGCTCCAAGAATAGAAGAGTAACTTAAGAGTTAGTCATTTAGCTACTGATAACATCTCCTAGACTATTCACATATTTTCAAAAGAGAAAGGTCTAACCTATGAACACAGTACATTTAGAATGCTAAGCCTTACCTTGGAGTCTGGACATTACAGTGGTAGATGTATTCTGTCACAGTCTCATCTTCAAACATTGAAGCGTACTTCCGTTTGAAGTCAGGCCTTAAACGCTGTACTAGACTTAAACCTATTTAACAGAAAATGTTTTAAATTATCAGTGTTTTAAATTATAATTGACTTATAGGTTAATACAGAAAGTTTCAATGTTTGCTTATATAATGAGCATCACATGCTTACACAATATGCATTCACATGTCTATTTTAGGTGAAAGAAACATACCCTAGGAGCTGCTCCCCTCAAGTTCCCTAAGGAGAGCTTAACGTAAGAATTAAAGTGTCCCGTAGTGACTTACAGATGCTCTTTAATTCAAAAACATATGATCATTTTCTAAGACTTGTTTTTGTAGGAAAATAAATTCTATTAAACATGGCAGATGAACAGAGCAGCTCATATATAAAATTAACTTACATTTTTCCAATATATATATATTTCTGTGAAAAAATAAATTCAGGACTTCTGCTTGGGACATTAGCAATACTCCCTGCTAAAGCATCCACAGTGGTCCTATGGCCCTGAGGGGAGGGCAGGGACAAGGCCCGCAAAGGAAAGAAGATAAAGAGCAGGAACCATCATATTTCTGGGCCCCAGGGACTAACCAGTTTCCTTTCTGCTAACAAGGTCTTAGTTCTTTAGTGACATTCCTTCCTATTTCTGAAGGAATTATGCAGCTCCATCAAGAATTTGTATGATGTAGTTAAAAGTCTACATTTTCCCCCATCATCACCACCGCCTTCACGTGCAAGCAATAAATAGGAGGCATTCGTCCTCCACCACTGTCTCCTAATTTCTTGTCATACTTTACTTTTCCCATAACTGCTACTTGTGTGACTCTGATCAAGTCAAAACCATTTACTACACAGACTCTTAGGTAGTTCAGAGGAGGTCCATATCATCACCATCTGTGACAAAAAGGAAGGAAACTCCCTTGGCTTTGAGACTAAAACAGAGGAGCTGAGAGTCAAATGAACTTAAAAACTAAGCATTAGTACCTCAAAATATGACTGGCAACACAAAACAAGAGTTCCTAAAATCTTTGCAGAAAAGAGCTTCTTTATCTTCTTAACCCTCTGACATTACTGGATGAGAAAAGAATCTGTGAGTCATCTCCATGGTAGATCAAGTCAGGCTTCAAAATCTGCAGCTGGGTATCTTCTCTGCAGCTGGGTATCATCAGCCTGACAAGTGCTCTCTAATCTAATGTCCACCAACAGGTCCACAAAGCACTGTCCCCTACCCCCAGTTCCTGGGCTTACTGACCTCATCCTCAGCATTTTCCCACGTTCTTGGCTTTGCTAATTACCCATAGCACTGACACTATAAAGACTCCTCATTGAGAAGGGTCATTCATTTTTATGCATGGACTAATACTTTTTAGAGGAGAAAAAGGTTGTTTTTCTCTTTGTTTTTAAGATGTTCACTAACAATAGTGATCAATAAATACTTCTTTACTGCTCATCTATAAACATTCTGCTTTCCTAGGGTACAGATCTAAGCACTCACCAAAGGGTCCTGCAATCCTGAGGCCAGCTAAAGGGTTAAAAGGAGTCAATACTGCTCCCAGGGCTCTGATCCAAACTGGAATTGGTCTGTCTTGATCAGCAAGGTCTGGTCGCTCAGGGAAACCCCAAGGCTCCACTAAAATGAGATGATTTACCCTGTTGGGAAAAGAACAGATTTAAGTTCATTTGGCAAATTCACTCTAGAGTGTCAAGAATTAACACAATTTACGAAGAAAAAAGAACCACCTTCAACAACCTTCACATTACAGACAAGACCAATGGCTGAATGGGTTACACCATGTTATTACACATAAACTTTTGAGATTTGATAGGACTTGAGAGGTATTATCTAAGGGTATATGATACTGTGTGACTATTCTTGAGAAATGGTATTTGTTGTTGTTTAAGCTACACTCTGACAGATGACCAAACAGAAAAATCCAGTGGTTCAATCTCAAGGTTGACACTGCAGAAATGACTGAAGACTAATATTACACTCATAAAATAGCTTAGGAGGTGTTATGAGTTTAAGTGCGTTTAAAAGAACTTTATATTGACTTTTCACAAACATAAGGATAATGTAATAAAATGGGCTGAAAAGGTACCTCCTAGTTTTGGATGCTATTTTGGTGAAAAGGAGCACACCTACCCTCCCCATGACATCATGCTAAACAGGCCTGATTCTATCCTTTCCTAATTTTCTTCCTTACTGACAAAAGAGATAGAAATATTTCAGTCCAAACTCATATAAAATTATTTCATATCACTAATAGTTTTATTTTTTCCATCTTTTGAAACTGCTTCCTGATGAGAGAAAGCCAGAACTCTCAGCAGTACTTCCTTCCAGTAGCTGCATCATATTGTAAATCACGCGGATCTAAGCAGAGCATAAGGGTCCTCCCGACACAGATGATATTCAACTGTAAACAAACAGCCAACAAATGCCAGCAAAAATCTCCCAGGGGTGAATTGACAATGATTCTAAAGGCCCTTTCCTAAGTCATAAATGAAACAGAAAAGTAAAGAAACCAGCACACGGGGTAAAGATGCTATTATTCCTGATATTAAATGTTTTTCTCTTTTGCCCAGCACACGAGTCCTTTGTTCTGACTGCATTTTCTCCAACAGAAAGTTTCAGTGCACAAACCCAGAGCTCCAAGGGCCCTTGGAGAAGTCAGCCCAATCTTGTCTCACAGATTTGAGAAGGAAGCAGAGATGCACTGCGTGACCTGCTCCAGGACATAAAGCTAGTGAATGTAGAACAGAGATTAAAATGCACATATCCTAATTCCAGGATACTCACGGAT
This sequence comes from Murina feae, assembly GCA_004026665.1. NCBI lineage: Eukaryota > Metazoa > Chordata > Mammalia > Chiroptera > Vespertilionidae > Murina > Murina feae. The sequence continues at coordinate 56,682 of PVJC01000968.1, read as the reverse complement.
GCCAACAAGCTACTGGGCAGAAGGCTCTCTCAAGATATTAGTAAAGGCAAAGCCCTTCACTTGTTATCAACTCTAGGCTGGTCCTAATACTATACTCTAGATTTCATAACGCCAAGATTTGTAGAATGTAACAATGAGTTTGCGTGGAAATGTGTGATGCAAGAAATTTCTACAGACTTTGAGTGCCTTCACTCATAAAGGTTCTATGAGACTATTTATAATAGTGTAAGGAAGGGGGATGGGAATGAATTTGTTTTGTTTTAATGGCAGAGACCATCTCTGACATTTTGACTTCCTTCTAACTTCCTCTCAAACAGCCCACATTGAGATCTGAGGAAGGGGGATAGGTCAGAGGTATGAGTAGAATTTATGAAATAGCCACCTACTTGAAAGTGGCAAAGATTCATGTTAAAACATAGTATTATTGCCCTAGCTAGTTGGGCTCAGTGGTTACAGTGTTGGCCCTCAGCCTGAAGGATCACAGGTTTGATTCTGGTCAATGGCACGTATCTGGGTTGCAGGTTCGATCCCCAGGAGGCAACCAATCCATGTTTCTCTCCCTCTGTCCCTTCCCCTCCCTTCTACTCTCTCTAAAAATCAATGGAGAAAATACCCTCAGGTAAGGATTAACAACAACAAAAAAAAAACCAAAAAAACAAAAAACAAAAAAACAGAAAGAAAGAAAAAAGAAAAAATGGTATTATTCACTATTGACTTACCTCTTAAAGAAAAAAATTACTCTTCCCTAAAAGATTACTAAACTTTTGTTAAAATTTGTTTTAGGTTCTTACGCAGCCTGCTCTAGACTCTCTCGGACCTGCTAACCCAAGGAGGAGGAAAACAAAGGAAAATTCAAGGGAAGGAAAGTCAAGTTAAGTGATTGCTTGGGTTTGCCTTAATTTTGGCTTGCCTGTTTACTACGGATCTGCAAAATATCATCCCTAGGTAAGAGTGCCAGCTTAACAAATTATGCAAAGTGCACATACTAGAGTTCACGCTCCCCCCCTTTTTTAAACGAGAATAAATTGCTCCAATAACTGATCCTGTGTCATCAGCCTAGCATAGTGCTTAGCACATAATAGATGATCAGTAAACATTTGGAGTACTGTTGTCCACATTTCCTTCTAGTCCTTGTCTATAAGGATATACAAATTTTGTAAAGTATAATCAAGTAACAAGCAGAGGAGCAGTCTGGATTTTCCTGGTTCCCCAGATGACATGAGAACATCACAATAAGTTCTTATATTAATCTTGCAGGTTGTTATTCACTAGTGGGTAGTAAAATTCATTTATTGACTCAGAGCCAGTGTGGTCTGATTGTTTTTTAAGAAAATTATATTATGTGGAGTAGAAAAATATATAGACATATCATTCCACAAAACTTTGTTTCACACACACACACACACACACACACACACACAATTCATACTGAGGGTTATAGTCACAAAAGTTTAAAAAACTTTTTTTAAAGTTCTGCAATAATGTCTAAACTGGAGTTATATATATCATCTACTTCCACTACCTCAGAAAATAATTGTTCCTTATTTTTTATTGCAAGGCTTTTAAATGAGATAGACTGTGCAAAGTTATCAAATAATAAAGTAACTGTTAGATAGTTACAGTAGCAAAAACAGGAAGACTACTGGAGAATTCATTCTGGGGAGCATGGGAAGACAGTGGCAAGAACCACCTGAGCCGTGAGTTATTTAACTTTCCCTCCAGGAAAGCCTGACCACAGGGTTTGTCTCACAGGTTATTATAACCCTGCAGTAGACCAAGTTCCTAGGCTATCTTCCTGCATCCTTTTCTAATGAAAAGATCATCTCATTTGATAGTAGTTATTTGGTTTTAATGTAGTATATCTAAATTAGTAAAGTAATCCAGACCCTAACCTCTCAGATTCTATAGCTGAGAGCATGACGGGATTGTTAATTCACATCTAAGATTAAGGAATGGGTCCACCCAGACACCACATGAGTCATCCTATCAGACATCTTTGTCAAGAATCAGAGACTGATTTGAACTACAAGAAAAAAAAAGAACCAGCAGAACATGAACAAGAGGACAATAGCCCATCAGTTTCAAAACATAAAGAAGCACTCTGCTCTTGGTGAGCTGGAAGATGATGAGCTGATTGTAGTATAAAGGGCAAAGTTGTGGACAATACACAAACACTAACCCCTTGGGACAGCTGAGTCTAAGCGCTAACAAAGGTATATATCCTGACTTTGATGAATTTTAAGTTCTGCCACCACCCAGATATAAGATAGCAAGGAGAATATTCAGACCAAGAACCAAAATGCACCAGGGAGGGACCTGCAGAACCTACTTATGCAACAAGGAAAGGGAAAAAAGGACCAGAAAGAACTCTAGTCAGTGCACAAATGAGCAATTCTCAGATCGAGTTAGGCCTAGGTATTTCCCATTGCCTCCAAGCCACTGGAGGGAGAATGGGACAGGTCCAGAGCACAACAAAGTAAATACCTCCAACTTCAGATCAAGCAGAACAACCTTTCTTCTCAAGAAAGGCTGAGAAGAAATGTTCAGGCCCACCTCTGTAGAGTCTGAAGACAGAGCCAGGCAAGGTCAAAAGGTCAGATGATCTGAAAACGTTTTAGTGAAAAAGTAAAGACCAGTTGTAACCTACTCTGCTGTAATTTGGAATGGATTTCTTCGCTAAACACTTTCTAAGTTAGTTTCTTAGTGTCCTTTTCTTTAGTTTATAAGAAATACCTGAAAGTTGGGTAAGACACATCTAGAGTAGATACTTCCATACTTGCTTAGTTGATACTGGTAAAAGATAAAATGAAGCTTATTAAAAATTTTATGAGTTTATTTGAGCAAAAACCAATTTGAATTAGGCAGTGCCAAACCAGTAGTAGTTAGGAATGCTCCACCGAGCAAGAGGAAAGACTGGTTGTTTGTGATTCGTTGTCCTTAGTTTTTGATTTCATAACCTTGAGACATTTACAGGCTTAGATTCTGGTTTGCTTACACAGGCCATGGCATTAGAGCCACATTAGTCTAGTGGCCTCCTTGTTTCATTCATTTAAAACTGGGTACCCACTATGTGTCAAGCACAGGGTTTCAACTGAACTTCATTAATGAGTTGGGATATTTGAAAATCCAGAGAATCTCATTATTTTGAACTTAACTTATATTGAATAATTTAAGTTATGCAGTTAAGAATTCAGGATTGATTATTCAACACATTCTATAGAATTCCATTCAATATTTGTTAGCAACCAGTCAATTTAAACATGCTAATTATTTCAAGCATTCTCATATTCATCTATTGCTAACATTTGGTGGTTCTCGGTTCTGAGACTTTTGTTTAGTACTTTAGTTTTATTTCTAGTATTAGGCACAAACATTCAAAAATCAATTTCTATAAATGTAGTCCGTCCAAGGCTGGAATCACTGGCTTTGTTTTAGATACCTGTTCTGTCAACCATGCCATTCAAAATATGTTGCTTTTCTCTTTTATAGGTAATTTTGATCATTCCCTTCTGAAATACCTATTTCTTTAAACATTTCACAACTGCAAATGAAAATCTCCCTAGCTTAAATAGCCGATAGCCATGAAGGGCCAGGATTCTAAGACTCAGGGGTTTCATAACCAGTCTGGCCCAAGAGACCCATGTCACATCTCCAAGGGATAAATACCACAAGCGTGACCTCATAAACATCTGTTACGAAACAAAGGAAGTCCAATCTCCACAAATACCCTGTTGCCTTATACCAGAAAAGTATCCACTTCCTTCTCTCAGTGACAAACATTTGTCACTAAGAGTAGGACACAATTAAGGCAGTAATCCCAAACAGCCAATGAGGAGAAGAAAATTTGATTTTTTTTTTAAAGAACTGATCTTCCAGTTGAAAAAATTATTACTGTCTAGCACACAGGACTAGAAACTCTCCACAGAAGTCAAGTGTAAATGAAGTTTAAATAAACAATCTGTAGAGAAAAGTTAGCTGTTCCAGAGGAAGAAAACCTGTGGTACAAAGGGCTGCCGCTCCACATGTACACCGAGTTATACATTGGGCAGGTGCATAAATGCACTCTGAGAATGGCCATCCTCCAATGTCTCATTCACAGACCTCAATATCAAAGGTGGTTGCAATTCTGGATTTAAAAATTAGTCCAATGGAAAAATACACTGGCAACCAAAAATGCTGATTATTATTTGTTTCTTTCCAAAAGATACACAAAACATAAATGAGCTTTTCTTCCTTTTTTTTTTTAGCACTCTAACGTGACCTCCCCTCAGAGAAGTAACATAAATAGGAAATAACACAAGAAAATCAGGTAGAGAAAGGAGGAGATGCTACAAAGATTCTAAGGCAAACACTTACTTAATTCAATGACTAGAAAAATAATTCTATAACAATAAATGTTAGGGCTCAGTATAATTGAAAAACTCTGTAAAATACACTATGCAGGTATATTTTCTGTAGTTTAGAGGACACTGAAGCTTAGAGGTTACGTGATTTCACTCTAAGACAAAACATAGCACTAGATCTTCTCATTTCTAACCTTCTGGTCTCCTGTTATAGCTTATTACAACCTGAAAAAACCTGCTGGATCCGGAAGTCTAATGGTAAGTAATAATAGTAAGCAATACCACGACAACTTTTATTTGTGGCTTCAACTGTATTTATTCTAAGTTTAACAAGTAGAAAGTCCCTTCTTAAGCTTCTATAAATGTGTAGCATGTGTAATAGGAAAATCTGACATCATTATTTCAGCTACTAAACTGGCCATTAGTTGTGATGTGTTTACAGTCCTTTAAGAGAATTTGTCTTGTGAGCTCAGATACCAGCCACCAAAGATGGAAACTGAGACTAGCACAGGTGCTTCTCTTCTGTCACCACCACTTACCTTTTCGGGTACTTCAGTGAGTAAGCAGCAGCCAAGAACCCACCCAGGTTGTGTCCAAGCAAGATCATTTTGTCCAGTCCTAGGGCACATCTCCACTCTTCAATGGATTCCACAAACTGATTCTCCACTTCTTCCGCATCGTTGTCAAACATGGGTCTACTACTTCGTCCAAAGCCCAACAGATCAAAAGCATAGACGGGTCTATCGGTGCAAAGATCTTCATAGTTCAGTGCCCAGAGTCCAAGACCTCCTCCAAAACCATGGAGAAGGACAAGTGGAGTCTTATTTGGAACATCATAAGAGAACTTCAGTGTCCATATTTTATTTCCATTAGATACACGAACAGCTTCTTTCTTATATATACAGGGGACACCTAATAAAAACATAAAAGAAAAATTCTGCTTAACTTCACTACCTCTGAGAAGGGAAGTATTCTCAGAGCAATCAGAACTAATCTACAAATCATCTGGTTGTCCATTCATTATGATCTTAACCTTTATTACATCATCTCTTAAAAAGTATACATTTCACTGAAGCAAGTAATTCTTAACTATTATATTTTACATCTAAATGGGACAATCCATCTCAGACAAGTGTCAAGTTTCTGTGGTCAAGGTCTTTTGGCAAGTCATGTAGTTCTTTGGACTTCTTTCCACACCATCAAATGAGAGTACTACACCCCCAGAAATGGGGAGGAACTCAATATTCACTGAACCCATTATTTGGAGGTCTCAATCCTTGCAAACAAACCCAAAGAATGCCACCTTGAATTTTCCTAACACTTGAAGATTAAGCATTGGAGACTAAAGTTCAGACTCAAAAGAAACCTTTTTCCCTAAAAAGTAAATAATAAATTTAGGGAAGGATTAACAGTATCTGTATTTAAACACATAACTGAAATCTTAAGTCCTTTCAGAGTTTAGAGGGAAATAGGTGGCATGTTATGTTAGGAACTCCTCAGCATAAGGTGACAGTAGTGTGAGTTCAAGTCTAACATTCTCTCTGGAAAGTAAAAATCATCATCATTTTATAGATAAAAATTCTTACCTGCCTTCAATGCTGTGAGACTAAATACTTTAAATATCCCCCAAAAAGACTAAAGATGAAACTAATCTGAAATTCATTTATATTAAATTATCAACTGAATGGCTATACACTTTAGATAGCCCCTTATTTGTTTGTGATATTCATTTGCAGTGGACAACTAGTGGAGAGCCAAGTTCACTCTCTGCATTAGTCACTTGCTTTCATGTCTGACACTGGACCAGGGGCCAATTCTCACTCCTATTTGCATCCCTAGAACTTAGCTGATAGGAAATCAGTATGCTTGTTAAATGCATGAGCTGGGCTCCTGACAAGAATTTCGGTTTGTCTGTGAACCATTCATGAGGAAGAAACAATACCGAGCTCCAGGACACTCACTGTGTCAAGGGTTGGGTATACAATTAGCAAACAGGACAAACATGAGCAAAGATACACACGGTTACAGAACGAAAACTGATGCCTGGCATGGCTAAGTCTCGCTTTCCTCATCAGTCAGCAGCATGCTGGGGAAGCCCAAGCCGATGGGAACAGATGTGCAGACTCTGGGCATTGCAGGTTGCCCTCCAACACATCCACCTTCAGCAGCACCTGGTGTATCTTCCTTAGAAATGTCTCATCACGCTCAGACCCATGAGTTGGCCTTTTAGGCACTGCAACCAGATGCAAGGTATCAGCCACCTTGAAGTGCCAACCACTCCACCTTGGATATAATACATGCCATGAACACAGTCAAGGTTGAACTCCACAGAGTTGATGAGGACCTAGATAACCTGGAGGCACAGGGGAAACCCCGCCCCGCCACATGTGAGCTCAGCAGTTTTTAGAATTATTTTAGTTAACCACAATGACATCTTCCCTAGGTTATAGAGAAAAAAATTACCTAAGCATATAGAGTAGAAATTTGTTTTCATGCTGAAAATCCAAGTAAGATGACTAGCTGTCCCTTCCTATGGCTATATTTAGTTATGGTCACTTACTCCGGAATCATTCAAATGCAAAAACAAGAAAATTCATTTGTGGTAGAGTGGATGAAAAACATACATGACATACACAACAAATATCTGCACATACACATACAACCATCATATATGTGAACTGTCTCATTTAATCCACACCTCTGAATTTTTTTAAAATATACTTTATTGATTTTTTACAGAGAGGAAGGGAGAGGGATAGAGAGTTAGAAACATTGATGAGAGAGAAACATTGATCAGCTGTCTCCTGCACACCCCCTACTGGGGATGTGCCCGCAACCAAGGTACATGCCCTTGACTAGAATCGAACCTGGGACCCTCGAGTCCGCAGACCAATACTCTATCCACTGAGCCAAACGGGTTAGGGCCACTCCTCTAAATTTTATCAGCAGAACAGAACAATACCATAAACACTACTGTTTAAAAGTATTCCCACTGATACCTGGGAACACCTAGACAGTACAAGTTTGGGTGAATTACAGAGTTCAAAGAAAGAAACAAACAAAAAGGTTTCCACACGATTATAAATGTAGAATTAAAGAGTCCCATAATACTAGAACTGAAAGGAATTTTAAGGATCCTCCTGCCCTCTTGTTTTCAGGTAAACATCAGGAAGCTGAGAAAAGTGACTTGCCCAAGATCTTGTAACCACCTGACTGCAGATCTGGGCCTAGACCAGTTACCTTGTTCTAGTCCAGAACTGGTTCCATTCTACAAGACATCTGCTCTGGACTGGCTACAGCCCATTCTAAAAGCAGAGTCTAGGAACCTCTGGGGAACCCCTAAGACCCTTTCAGGAGATCTACGAGGTCAAATCTATTTTCATAATAATAATAATATTTTATATTAGCCTTTTCACTCTTATTCTTTGAGGCTACATAGTAGAGTTTTCTAGAGATCACAAAAGATGTGATTACCAAGTCTAAATGCAGAAGCAAATATGAGAATCCAGATGCCTTATATTAAGTCAGACAGTAAAGAGATTTGCAAGCATGTAAACAACGCCTCTACACTTCTTACTACATTTTTATTTGAAAAGTAGTTATTTTATTTTTTAAAAATATATTTTATTGATTTTTTTAAGAGAAGAAGGGAGAGGGATCCCTCAGTCCACAGGCTGACACTCTATCCACTGAGCCAACCGGTCAGGGTGAAAAGTAGTTATTTTTAAAAAATATGTTACTTCTTTTAACCTGTAATAGGTTTACTATTATTTTAAAATAAATTAATAAATTAACATATTTTAAATTACTCAGTCTGAATTTCCAATATTGTAAATGATACCTATTACCTATAAACAAAGGGTCCTTACCAATTTAAGAATATAACAGACATCCTAAATCAAAAAGTTTGGGACCCCTGTCCCCCCACATTTACATACTTGCTCATGACATGAAAAAGAAAAAAAAAGTTCTTTTGCCAAACAACTAACACACCATAAAATCTTAAGTTTCAGGACAATGTGAATATTGGACCTACTTCAGCAAATGGCAGTTAACGTGTAATAAGAAAGCCTTACATTTTAAAATTTTCTCTTCAGCTTCTTTAAGGTGTGATGTAGACGTAGGGCACCATGTGGGAAGCCAACCAGTTAGCCATCCTGACCTAGAGCATCAAAACAAAACACAAAGAGATGAGGTAATGCTCTTCTCAACTCCCAACTATTTATTATGCACAGAGAAGAAAAGCAGATTAGAAAACTTACTGAAGGTGAAGCTATCTACTTATGACAAAATTCACCTGATAGGTACAAAGCATTGGGCTAAAAGACTGGGTTACAGACATTCAACTTCAGCCTGTGAACCTACAAGGAAATATCAAAGTCTATCTATCTTATCTCTGTGGATAGTCAGATCCTAAATAATCAAGCAGAGGTTAAAAATGGGCAGAACAAGAAAAGGCAAGCCCTGGCCCAGTAGCTCGGTTGATTAGAGGATCGTCCCGATACACCAAGGTTGAGAGTTCAATCCAGGTCAGTGCACATATAAGAATCAACCAATAAATGCATACATAAGTGAAACAACAAATCGTGTTTCTTTCTCTCTCTCTCCCTTCCCCCTAGCTCTCTCTCTCAAAATCAACAAATAAAAACTGGAGGGAGGAGAGAAAAGACAAAAAAGGCATTCCCCTCCCCACTGCAAGACAGCCTCTTATCAGGGTGGAAGTGCAAGCAAGTCAGAAACCATGAGAGGGTATCCTATATAATAAAAGAGTAATATGTAAATTGACTGAATGGCAGAACGACCAGTCGCTATGACGTGCACTGACCACCAGGGGGCAGATGCTCAATGCAGGAGGTGCTCCCTGGTGGTCAGCGCACTCCCACAGCAGGAACCAGCTCAGCCAGAAGCCAGGCTCACAGTTGGCGAGCACAGTGGTGGTGGCAGGAGTCTCTCCCACCTCCGCAGCAGTCAGACATCCCCCGAGGGCTCCCAGACTGTGAGAGGGCGCAGGCCTGGCTGAGGGACCCCTCCATCCGCGTAAACAAATTTTGTGCACTGGGACTCTAGTAAAATATAACTGCTATGAGGATTGAGAGAAGAGAAATCTTATTAAAATATGAGATTGCTTTTATAATAAGCCTTCAAATCTCATAGTTAAAAGTAGAACATTAAAATCATTTCCTGTTTATATTTCTTTTGCAGGGCAGTGGAGTAAACCTACAGGTGGCCTATGGTGGCAAATTCCAGAAAACCCCTCTCAATCCAGCTCAAATAATAATGAAAATTACAAATTCATAGCTTTAAGTCCTGAAGAAGAGGGACTGAACCTGACGACTCTGACTCCACTTCTCTGACTCCTCTCCTCTGTACTTTCCCAGGAACTGACCCATGCACAATCTGACTAGGGTGAACTGGTTAATTTTAGTGAAAAAGCTTTGTGTTTCAGCAAACGGTAGATGAAAAGAATGACCTAGGCATCTGGCACAAGATAGCTGAACAAAGAGAAAAAGGAAGCAGGCCTGAGGCAACAGGTGAGGAAAGGTGTGGGGAGGCTGGAACTGACATGCCTTGTAGTAGCCAGCCAAGGAGACAATGAGGAGTTGCTTTTGACTTGATCGCCAGAGATGAATGAGTTTATTTCAAAGGTGGAGTGGCAGCAAGCACTTCCGGTGAAGGAAAAGACATCTGAGGCTGTGCACAATGTATCCTTTAACAAGTGCACTGCCTGTGTCTAATGGCTGCTGTAACAAATCACCACAAACTTGGTGGCTTAAACAGAAAATTTTTTTATAGTTCGGGAGACCAGTATCGTTAGCTTAAAATTAAGGGGTCAGCAGGGCCACCTTCCCAATAGACTCTCTACGGAAAAATTCATTCCTTGCCTCTTCTGCGTTCTGGTGGTGCTGGTATCCCTTATCCTGTAGCACGGTCACTCCAGTTCATCACCACATGGCCGTCTCTTTTGTGTGTCTCCTCTTCTGCCTGCTTATAACCTTCTCTGACTATTACTTGAAAGAACATTAGTGAATCCATTTAGGGCCCACTCAGCTAACCCAGAATCATCTCATGATTTAATTGAATCAGTTGAGTTAAAAGTCTGCAAAGTCTTTGTCACAAAGTACCATTCACAGGTTCCAAGGATTAGAACATGGCCAAGCCTTTGGAAACCTTTATCTTTGGGGAGCACTACCACAAACAGAAACATGAAGAGAGTGTCCCAAGATAAAACAGGTAGAAACATTCAATAAGCGGTAGTTAGCATAGAACAATAACAATAATTCACTGAAATTGTTACATTAATTAGGTAGTAATTCTTAAAGTAAGAACGTTAGGCTAAGGTTTAGAAGGAGTTCAAAGAATTGTCATTTTGCATCATTCCTTGCCTGAAAGCTAAGGCTACTCCTAAGTGACCTACAACGGGAAACTCAAGTTAGAGTCATTTTTGTCATTCTTATTCTCTCTCTATTCTCTAGTCATACAATATTCCCTGTCCTCTTGCTTCTTGGTTCTGAACATCCTTGGAATATGCATCTCCCCTTCCTTTTATGTTTCATTACACTTCTCACCAACCTCAGTTTAGATTTCATTTCCCCAACAGGATTAGATCAAGGTGGCAGGATGGCACCCTTGGTACTCAAACTTTATTTTCTTACTTCCCAAGTTGTGTTATAAAGTTCTTATTTATTCACTAGAGGCCCAGTGCACAGATTCATGCACCAGTGGGGCCCCTCGGCCTGGCCTGTGGGGATTGGGCTGAAACCAGCTCTCTTGACATCCCCCAAGCATCCCGGATTGTGAGAGAGCAGTTCTCGGGTGACACACCCTGGAATCGGGCTCCCTCCTCTTTGGTTCCGGGTGCATCAACTGAGAACCTCAGCTACCAAAGTCACTGCAGCTCGGCAGTCTGCCCCTGGTGGTCATTACGCATCATAGCTACTGGTCAGACAGTCGGACAGTTGCTTAGGCTTTTTATAAATATATAGAAGATTAGTATCCTTACCCAACTGTAATTTCATTGAAGGTAAGAATTTTGTGCTCACAACTGTATTTTCAATTTATATTCCTACTATACCTGGCATATTAATATTCATTGATGATATGAATGAAAAAAGTTATTGCTTCATCTGAAATGAACTGGCTGAAATGAATTACAAGAAGATCACTTGACTAATAAGAGAATTTCTGGGATGATAATGAAGTTCTCAATCTTGACAGATGTATGTGTATGTCAATATTCAACCCATCAACACTTAATATTTAAACCATTCATTATAATAAAATTTTACACCTGAAGAAAATGGCTGGATTTGATAACTGGTTGGATATAAAGGTATAATAGAGGCTTCCTAGATTTCTGTCTTAAGTGCCACTAATGACGTCACAGAACACATGAATAAGAATAAGTGTGAGTAGAGAAATGTGCTAAGTTTGGATGAGCTGACCCAGCATGCAGCTTTTTCTAAGCTTGGTAGGCCCATCCTTCTACATTTCCCTTTTCTGTAGCACTCCTCTGGGCAGTATGGATAACAGGCACTCAGTAACTGTTTGCTGAGTGATTAAGTCACTCACAATCCAGGTTACCCTCATTCCAAGTTATTCCTATTTCATAGATTGAAAAACTGAGGTTCAGAAATGTTAAATCCAGGCAGGTCCAAGAGTATACAGCTAGTAAGTTAAATGACACAAGTAGAGATTTGAGTTCAAAGCCCCTTTTTTATTCAGGTGACTATCTTCTTTAAACTATAGGAGTTCTCATTACCTGTAGGATAAAGTCATATTCCTTAGGCCTGCAGAGAAGAGACATTATAGCCCATGTTATAATGAGGCTCTACTCCAATGTTCTCTGCTGCTAGCGTTAAAACTAAACCTTCTGTATTAACGGCATAAGACCTCTAGGCATCTCCCACAAATGTTCCATATAACTTATTATCAAAGTATGAACTAATGTAAAACATTAATATTAGCCTATTTGTAAACATAAAAGCTTAATTATAAATCAGCAATGAATTTGTCAATTTATTCAACAATTTTTCAACTGTTGGATAAAGGCAGTTAATAAGCAGTTAAACAAATCTCATGACCTTTAGAGCTTAAAAATTTTAAAGTAAGACATTACTAAGCTGAAGCTCTTTTGTTCTTGTCCAGGAATAGTCACAAAGTTCCATATGTGGTCACAAAAACATGAGCTAGTACCAAGAAGAAGTTAGTTACAACTCAGTATCATCAATTTTTTAAAAATCTGTCAAATCATACACAATTGTTTGTCAGGGAGAATCTGAGGTCAATACAAAACAAGAAAAAATAAAATTAAAGTGAAATAAACTACAATCTACTATTATTCCAACTGACATCATAGACATGCTGGGGGAGGGGGAGGGACACAAATTCAATCTTTAAAAAAGAATTACATTCTTTGAATACCTACAATGTACAAGGCACTAGAGTTTAAAATGCCATATACCAGCCTGTATTACAGGAATTATGTCTACCTTTCATCATAAAACCAACTTTCCAAGAGGCAAAGTAATATTTTTACATTTGCAAGCCTAGAGCATTACGTTAAAAATTAGGGTTTTTCAACCACAAGAGTGAGCCACTAACATTCCTCTTGTTTTCATAACAATCTTTTCATCAAAGCAGTTAATTTTTTTAAAGTGGGGTTTTACACATAAATCTCTACAGGGTGAAAAGCAGGGGGGGGGTCTGTATTTTCCATCTTTCAGCTGATCAATCTTTGTTCACAAGCTCCCACACCTTAACTTGCTATCTCTATTGCTCTGAACACCCATCCAACCTCATCTCCTGTCTGGGGGGTAAATTAATCTCATCCTCAAAGGGACTCTCTGCCACTGCCACACCATCTTCTATGGCATTCGGTGGTATTCTGCATTTCTAGTCTAGGAGGACTAGAACTAAGGATACAAGACTGAAGCTTGTCAGATATCCAAACATTCTTCTGAGGTCGAAAAATCAAAAGTAAAAATTAAATTCATGTGGCTCACCTATAAAAAAGTGAACAACAAACCAAGATGTCTTCTCATGTGCAATTTAGATTTACATCATAATTTAAATTGCTTAACAAATTCAAGTGACATTGCATGTTAGTCTCTTCATAGCTTTGGAAAATAAATAGAAAAGTAAATTTAACTTCCCGATTTTATTTAAGCAGATAATCAAGAAACACCATCATCTATTGCTGAGGCTCTAATTTCAGAAGTGACCCAAGTGTCAATCACAATATAAAGAAAAGCTGTTCATAGGGAGGACATTTGTAGACCATATATCTGATAAGGGGTAAATATCTAAAATATATAAAAAACTGATACAACTCAATAATAACAACAAAAAACTCAGACTACAAAATGGGCAAAATATTTGAATAGACATTTTCCCAAAGAAGACAAAGATGGCTCACAGCCAGTGTGGCTCAGTGGTTGAGCATTGACCTATGAACCAGGAGATCATGGTTCATTCCTGGTCAGGGCACATGCCCAGGTTATGGGCTTGAACCCCAGTGTGGGGTGTGTAGGAGGCAGCTGATCAATGATTCTCTCTCATCATTGATGTTTCTCTCTCTCTCTTCCCCTCCCTCCTTGTCTCCCTCCCTTCCTTTCCCTTCCTCTCTGAAATTAATAAAAATATATATAGTAAATAAATAAAAAATATATCATTAATGTTGTACTTATGTCCTAACAATCAACATTTAAGTTTCCTAGTAATCCTCGTGTGTTCTCTAAGACACTGGACTATCTATAGTATTGCTAAACCTGAATTGCACAATCCATAAATATTGTGAAACAGTGAAAGAGGTTTCAAAGTATTCTGAAGAAAATGTACAAAAATCTGGCCAATTTCCACACACCCTTGGCCACTTAAATAACATTTCTAATTAGGTTATAAGTAAAGAGGACTTCATTTTATTACAATTTTATAAATGGCCTCTATCCCTATGCTGGTACTGCTAAGAGAAAAGAATTAGGTTTATTATTGTTCTCTATAAGCTATTCTAAGCACAGTATTCTATCTCATTTAGAGCAACTATGAAGCTTTGATTTTTGTTATAAATATTCCAATTAGAGGTGCATATGTACATATTCCTCTGAAGTAATTCCTCAACCAATAAATGATTGAAAACTTCCAAATTGAACGTCATAACACTTGGACAAATAAAAGCCTTCTTTCCTGAAAACTTTCTAAATTCCATTCTTGGAAAAGAGAGAAAAAAAACAGTGTGTCTCACATGCCCATAATTTAAGGAATTAACATGCCAGTTTTAAAAAGTAAATAATACTTAAATGACTTATCACTAACCTTTAGATCAATGACAACACAGGCCCTCTAATATACTGTAATGCATTAACATTCTTTTAACTTCCTTTTTCATTTCTAACCTGTAATTTTTACTTAAAGACCCAGAGTTGGAGAATCAGCGTTTTAGACACAGCCCTGTGCTCATACATTCCCCCAATTGTTTCCTACCTTCTCTCACACACTAAGCAAAGCATTCTGGAGTCAGACACAGCATCAAACGTACTTAAAGAAAGTGACATGTGCAATTTAGATTTAAAATGTAATTTAAATTGCTTAACAAAATCAAGTGACATTGCGCATTAGTTCTGAATTAAGTTCATCCAGTAGCCCAACCTGCGTGGCTCAGTGGTTGAGCGGACCTATGAACTAGGAGGTCATGGTTCGATTTCCGTCAGGGCACATGCCCCAGTTGAGGGCTATATCTTCAGTGGGGGCCGTGCAGGAGGCAGCCCATCAATGATTCTCTCTCATCACTGATGTTTCTCTCTCTCTCCCCCTTTCCAAAAACCAATAAAAAACATATCTTAAAAAACAAAATAAGTTCATTCGCTAGATCAGGGATGGGGAACATCTGGCCAGCTGGCAGTATAAGACCCACAAAATCATTTGGTCTGGCCCTGCCAAGGCATTAGGGGTGAGTTAATGAAGTGTTTGACCAAATATAGCAGGCTAATTTTTTTTTTTAATTTATCTTTATTGTTCAGATTATTACAGTTGTTCCTCTTTTTTCCCCCATAGCTCCCCACCTCCCATTTCCCACCCCAACCTCTGTCCTTGCCCCCCCCAACCAGGCTAATTTTTAAGTTGATAATTTTGTATGGCCTGCGAATGTTATAAATATCCAACTGGCCTTTGGCAAAAAAAGGTTTCCCCCCCACACACACCCCCACACTAGATAAAGGAAATTAAAAATCCCAGGCCTCTACTTGAATAATATTTTTTAATAAAATCATCTTTCCACACAATTTTTTATGCTTCTCAATCAGGGATGGGCAATTATAGAACCAGGAGGCTAGACTAAAAACCTAACAATATAATGTTTCTGAACTATTATCTTCTATAATAATAAAAGGGTAATATGCTAATTAGACCTGACATCCTTCCAGAAATCATTCCTTCTGGACATCAATCCTTCTGGACAAAGCCGCAGGGGGCAGGGGCCATAGCAGAGGCCCTTGCACAAATTTCATGCATCAGGCCTCTAGTAAATAATATAAGTAAAATCTTTAAAGACTTGTTCAGATATGCATATAATTCTGAAATGTATTATCCAGTATTGTTTTCCTTAAATGGACCATTCCTGGAAATTTTTTTATTAACTTTGTCACAGGACTGAAATCTGTTACTTGTTGGTCTATGATTGGCATTTTGGAGAACAGGAAAAAGAATGAAACCTGGGTTGGCTCATCCAAGGTCAAGAAATAGAATCATATTCCCTATCTCCCCAATGTAACCTAAGTTCACGATCCTAATTGTTGTCCTACTCAAATTCAAACTCTGAATTCTTAAGACTATATCTTTTGATGTTCTTTGAATACCTTAGGATGAAAAAATTGAAGTCCTACAGTTGCAAAATATATAATCAACTATTAGGTTTTTTATCTTAATGTTTGTGCCAGCATAAATTTATTTAATTCAATAAAAATTTATTGAACTTTACTATTTATAAGACCCCTTAAGGCTCCTACCAGACATCTGAGTAAAGCAAAAGCTTTGTACTCAATGGGATGACAAAAAATATACAAATAACTAACTACATCATCACTGTATCACTCCTTCCAGGTAAGTATATAGTATAGTTACATACAAATAAACGTACAAATAAGTATACTACAAAAGATGGTGTAAGTGCCATAAAGAAAAGTTTAGGAAAATACCAAGGACTTTCAAAGAAGGGACATCACAATCTGTTTTGGGTCAGAAACAATAGTGTGAACTAAGCCATGGGGAAATGGAGCAAGGAACATGTTTAGAAAAAATTAAAGACACAGCTTGGCTAGAGCTCAGCCCACGGAGAGGAAATATGACTCCAAAAACAGACAGGAGCCACACTGCCAGCAAAGGGCTCTGAAGTCAGGCTGAGGATATGAGATAAAGCCACTGTGTGAACCTGCCCTACAAATGAGACTATGTTTCTTAGGGATATAAAGGTAATGCAATAAGCTATGTTGAGAGCGTAGGAACAGAATAATCCTGCAATAATCCAGAAAAGGGAACGAGAAGGGTGCGAACCAGGTGGCTCCCAAGTGACAGTGGGAATTGAAAGGTGGTGATGTGCTTAGAACCTACTGGATTTGGTAACAGACTTGGTATTTAGGGCAATGAAGAAGGGAGAGGGGAATTAGAAGATCAGGTCATAGTTCTGAATCTGGATGACCAGAAGAATCCTAATAAAAGTAGTGAAGTCAAAGGGGAGAACTGAGCATTTTGTATTCTTTAGTTCAGGGAAAGAAAGGTGCAAATAAGATCCTGGTCTGCACATATTACATTTGAGGAACCAAATGCAAAATTTGGCACACAATTAGACATGTCACTAGACCGTTGAAGAGGACTCCATAATAAGGATGAGATTTCAAATTTCTCCACAGACGAGGAGATATTTCCAGGAGTGTGAGTAAACAAGACAGAAAATGAAGATGAAGACAGAATCTTGGAGAAGGACTAGGTTTAAAGAATGGGAAGAAGAAGAGAACCAAACAAAAGTGACATTGATCTGAAGTAAGACAAGAAGCAAAATGTCATAAGAGCTAGAATGTCTGACAAGAATTTCAAAAAGGGGGAGCCATCTTCAGAGTATGAAACACTGGAAAGGACCCAAGAAATATAAGTACAGAGAAAAATAAAAGCCCACTGCGATGTGACATTGAAGAGTTCTGTGATTAAAAAAAAAAATCAGATGGCAAAGGTTTGGAAGATGGCAACAAAGAGGAGTCACTGATTTTAACTGTCTTTTAAAAGATATAAATCCACCCTCCTATCTCCAAGAACTATACTCAAAATCCAATGCAAATCCTGTAGGAGACTGGTATATCCACTGGAGGAGGACAGGGAAGAGCCCCTTACTTCTAGCATCTGATGACTCCCATGGTGTAAACATTACCATCATAGCTGACTTGGAGCTGCCAATGCGTGTCAAAATTCCTGAGAACTTAGCAATGGCGGCCAGTATGAGCCAACTACAGCATACCACTGCAAACCACCTATTTTATAGTCTCCTCGGCAACTGAGCAATTCTGTGACAGCTTTCCTCTGAATTCACCTGATACTTACTCATTCTCCGGGACAACCTTGCTGCAATTCAGAAGTCTACCTTACTCTTGTTAAATTTAGCTTTCTCAACCGTATTACAACTGAAAAAAGGTCAGATGTTGAAAGCCAATGGCTCCCAGGCATGCCTGTCTTTTTACTAAGAGTCACAAAGGAAAAAAACCATATGCTTAAAAAAAACCCTTCCAAAGACTTTTTATAACTGTTTCCTTTGTTAGTGTCATCTTTCCACTTAAACCTGAAATGTCTTAGGGATAGGGAACTTGATTCAGGACTTCTGTTTTTCCACAATCTACTTGGCTTGTTGGATTAGTTCTACTGTAGATTAACAAAAAAAAAAAAAAAAAAATTTTTTTTTTCAGCAGAGCTCTGTGTTAATGCAAGGAATAAATAACAAAGTGGCAGTTGTGTAAGTCAGATAAATAAGAACAAAACATCCCAAATGAGTTGCCATCCCAGTGAGAGGCAGGAGATGGGGGGGGGAAGCACCTTAGACTAAATCCAGACACGTAGGGGCTCCAACTTCAGCCCCACTACTTTCTCATCCCAGGGAGCCCGGAGCCTCCCAGCTGCAGGTCTAATTGAAAAATGGGAACAGCAATACCTAACACACAGGGTCAGCCTTAGGTTTTAAAATAAGCACATTTAGGAAACACCCAGCAGGAGCAGGCACCTGCTCTCCTGCTTGCTACAGTTGAGAAGGCCATTCTAGTCTGGACACTGGCCATGCCCCCGTGTACTGCCAAGGGTACCAAGGAGACCGACCTCTGTTGTGGCTCCCTGGCGAGTCAGCTGCTAAGGATTTTTTTTTTTTTTTTTATCATCTGTTTCCTGAGACTTCCAGCCATCACCCCAAGCCCCACCACATCAGGGAGACCAAAGAGCCCGCCTTAGAGCAGCCTCAGAAGAGCCAAAAACATTGGGACAAGCTGGACGGAGACAAGCAACTCCTGTTCCTGTGACATTGAGCATCTCACCTGAGCAAGGAAGCTCAAAAACAAACAAACAGAAAGAACTCATTTACCATATAATCGAAATTCGAGGGAGTCACCTCGTTTTTTAATTTTCCAGAATCACCTCCAACCCTGCCCCGCCCACACCACGTATTCCCACATACTCCTGCCTTCACGTACCCCACTACCTTCCATCATGTACGTTGTTTCGTGCGCAAATTTACCCAGAAGGAGAACGGTTAGCAACATGTTAAGCACAGGAGTTTATTTCCCTCCGATGTAAACGACCAGCTTTGAGAAATAAGGAACTAATGTTCCAAGCGACTGACATTTCCCACTTATTACCTATGGATCAGTCTGCTGACAGGTGCACAGTTAGTGACAGGCGGGAAAAGAGTGACAAACTCAGTGTCTGTATCAAAAAGCTTCACAGCAGGTATCTGTTTTCCAGCTTCCAGACCGTTTTCTAAATGTATGTCATCTGAGAGCCACACGCACAGTTTTCCAGGAAATCGCAACACGGGGAGGCGACAGGGGACACCTCCATTTGAAAGGTTATTTCTTAACTCGCTAACCGTGTCGGGTTAACTCTCTGAAGAGTAATCGTAAATTGAACATTTTACGAAACCACAGACCCGCTCTTCGAACCCCCGTCCCCTCGCGGCGGGCTGCTCCCTTCCCGGTGAACCCGCTCCTGTGCCCGGCTTCGGGATGCATTGGGGCTCTCCGTCCCCGGGCGCCCCAAGGCAGCACCGCCCCTTCCTCCGGGCTTCGGAGACGCTCGGCCCGGGCGGCACTTGGCTCCGGCCCCAGCTGGACGGAGCACGGCGCGCACCTGGACACGGAAGGCGGCTCGGCCGTCGCCGGTGGCTGGGGATCAGGTGCAGGGGCGGCTGTCCCCGCCCGCCGGCCGGGCAGGGCCAGGGTCAGAGGCCGCCGCGGCCCCGAAGGAGAGCCTCCGCCGCCGACGAGCCCGGGTCTGGGTGTCTGGCCGCCGTGGCCGCCGCCCCGCGGAGACGCTTACACAACAAGGCGGCGGCCCCTCCGCGGGGTCAAGCGGCCTCCGGGCGCTGGCGGGGTCGGACTCAGTCACCTCCCGCGCGTCCCGGCGCCGACCGGCATCCGCTCGGGACAGAGCCGGCCGGGCGGCGCGAGGGAGCGGCCGGGCGAGTCCTCGGCGCCGCCCGGCCGGACTCGGCCCTGGCCCGCGTGGAAGGCGCGCGCCCGAGCCCCACCAGTCCCGGCGGCGCTCACCTTTCGCCGATGTCCTCGTCCTCCGCCGCCATGGCCGCCGCCGCCGCTGCGCAAGCGCCGCGCTCTGCCTCCTAGCCGGCTGACGGGCCGACTGGGCCGCTCGGGCCGCCGCCGCCCTTAAGGCCGCGCTGCGCGCGCATGCGCAGCCCGCCCACTCGCACGACCCGGCGGGACGACGGCGCGCCGGCGCGTGCCCAGTCACTGCCCCCGCCCCCGGCCCCGCCCCCCGCCCGGGGCCAAACACCTGCAGGGCGCGCGTCACCGCGTTCTACCGGCTCTAGCGTGGGCCCTGGCCCAGCAGTCAACCTGGAGGATCCGGTGAGACTCGCCCGGTGGTTATGTAGCAACTCCTCTCAGGAAGGACTGTATTCAGGCATCATCCGCTGTACTGACTGTCAGGTACGGGGCCCCCGGCAGGCACCTGCTCGCGGTTCTCAACCTGTGGGTCGCGACCCCTTGGGGGGGTCCAACGACCCTTTCACAGCGGTGGTCTAAATACATCCTGCATATCAGACATTTACATGACGATTCATAACAGTAGCAACATTACAGTGATGAAGTAGCAATGAAAATAATTTTATGGTTGGGGGTCACCACACCAGAAGGGACTGTATTCAAGGGTCGCAGCATTAGGAAGGTTGAGAACCACGGTCCGCTAGTACCTTGGAAAAAAGCCAAGATAGTAACAGATGGATGTTTAATGACGAATGGAACTGTCCCAATGGAGGTGATGTGTGGCCTTCCGCCAGCCCTTCCCCGCAGGTGGGCAGCCAAGGGGACAGACAGGGAGACTCACGGTATCCACTGCGCTAGACGCTGCCGTTACAGTCGTGGTCAGAACCAGCAGCTTCCACCCGCACCCTGTGTACCTGGAGGGGTGTGCAGAGTACTTAGACGCTTCGAGTTCTTGAGCACATGTACTCAACGTACGTGTCAACATTCCTTGACCTGTTTTCAAGTCTTTTAGCCATCAGACACCGCCTGCTTTTGTAATGTACCACCCCTTGCCATTCGTCTGTAGTACACCTACTATGTGCTCGCCGTTCTAGGCGCTGAGAAGCAATGCACTGAAATAGAGATGGTGCCTTTGCAGAGCCCACGCTGATGGAAGAGCTTTTCTTTTTAATTCGGTCCATTGCTCTTCTTCCCTAAGCCTCCTCCCTCACTGCACTCCTGCTCTCCTGGGTCCCTGTAATTCAGACTATCTCTGTCCCCCTCAGACTCTCAGCCTTGTATGGTGGTTATGGCTTTTTAATGAACATTAGTGAATATCCTCCCAACTACACTGGAAGTTCCTTGAGGATATGTTTGGCATTTTCTGTGATTTAGAGAAAAAAAAACCCCCCACTCATAATCCCTTGAGCATAGTCATAGCAATAAATATTTTGTGGTGTTTGAACCAATTTATTTTAGGGAAGACTAAGACACACACAAACACCTTTTCAGGAATTCGTGGCATTGCTAGAGATTTGTAGTGTCTCTGCAGAAAATGACCCTCTACAATCTCCACCTCTCAGACCATATGTATATATTGGCCAGCCTGGTTATTGGGGACTCGACTGCCTGGAGTATAGTCTCAGCTCAGAGGTACTGAGTTCATGTAACAAAATCCAAAGACGTGGTGGCAATTCTTGCAACACCTTCAGAAATCTGGACTGACATACATGCACTCTCAAAGGTCTTTGTGGACCTGGAGCCTGTTCTCCTAGGTGCCTATGGCTGCTGCACAGTGAGAAAGAGAGTGGGTGGATGGACAGAAAGAGAGAGCTATCAGTGTCCTAACCCTCTTAGTGACCTACTAACCTATTACCTTGAGTGGCTTATGTTGGAAGATCACCAAGGCCTACTCTGAATTCTCCAATCAGTTAGTCAGAGGTGAAACTTTGCAAGGCAAGTAGATGTATTAATGGAGTCTGGAGACCTGAATGCTGCCATTTTATCACCAAGGCTAAGTATGCCATAGGCTGATGACATGTGCCCCACTGGTTTCAAGGTGGACTTTGATTTCTAGCCCCTGGTCCCCACTCCCGACAGAGATTCTCCAGGGGAAATGTTGAACACCACCACAGCCACCACAGGGTCTGGGCCTTCATCATAAATGTGCTAAGCAAACACTTGCAAGGCAAAAGGAGGGTAAAGGCATGGAGGATTTTCTGAGGGCTTCGATGGCCTGCCTGCCCTGTAAGCGCTTATAAAATGCTACAATTAAACAAAGTGAAGGGAGCAAGTGTGGCAGGGAGATAAGAAGAACCTGGGGAGGTAAGGGAAAACGGTAGCTGGGTCAAGGGAAAGGCCTCGAAGGACACCAGTAAGCTGTATGACCTTGTGAGGGGTGATGGGGGGTGGGGGAGTCTGGGCTGGGGGAGAGGAAGTCTCATGACTAGGGCTTCTCAAACTCTAATCGGTATCTTGTTAAATTGCAGATTCAGACTCTGTAGGACTGAGGTGGGGCCTGATTCTCTATTCACTGAGACGCTCCATTTCTAACCACCTCCCAGGGATTGGGTGGTCAACAGACCACCTTTTAAGTAGCGAGATTCTAGAGCAGCCTTGCCCACTAGAACTTTCTGCAGTGCTGGAACTGTTCTAAATGTAGTAGATATGAGTTATGTAGCTATGAAGCGTTTGAAATATGGCTAGTGCAACTGAATTTTTAATTTTAATTAAATGTTAGAAGCACAGAGCGAATGCCCACCATGTTGGACAACAAGATGTAGATCTTATACTCCTCATCTATGAAAACGAGAGTTTAAGACTAGATGACTCCCAACATTCTTTCTGGCATTCTATGGTTCCAAATTGTCTTCAAGGTATGTATGGGGGTAATGGTGGGAGATTGAAGGGGGTTGGACACTTGTTAAGGTCTGGAGGAAAGCCTAAGGGGTTGAGAGCTGCTCCAAGGTGGAGAATGCAGTATGTCCTCTAAGGGCTAGGTTCTAGAATTCAGTGGTGGAGCTACCCTCCGAAGACAAGAGAATGACTAGCCAATGAGTGTCTATGGAACTCTCAGAACCACATAAAAGGCCTTCTTCAGCAAGATTCAAATTCCAGGCCAGAAAGGAAGAGAGATTAATTTAACCATGTCAGAATTTAAAACAGCTTGGTTGGTGTGGCTCAGCGGTTGAATGTTGATCCATGAACCAGGAGGTCAGGGTTTGCTTCCTGGTCAGGGCACATGCCCAGGTTTCAGGCTCAGTAGGGGGCGGGCAAGAGGCAGCTGAACAATGATTCTCTCTCATCATTGATGTTTCTATCTCTCCCTTCCTCTCTCTGAAATCAGTAAGATTGTTTTGAATTTGAAACACCTCTGTGAAAAAAGACACAGTATAACACAATGCAAAAATATGAAACAGACCAAGCTTTACTATCTTTAATATATAAAGAAAATTGGATTGAAAAAATAGATTTTAAAAATTCTTCTCAGAGGAGAAAACTCTAAAGCAATAAAGAGCCATAAGATGCTGACACTGCTCTGTGATCAAGGGAATGGATGTTCAAACCATGGTGACAAAAATGAGAAAGGTTCATGGTAATGAAATATTGGCAAGAACGTGGATCCGTGGGGACTGTTTCCACACAGCTGATGGGACTGCCAATTGATATAGCCATTTGGAAAAATAGTTAGGGAGTTATATATAAAATTAATGTGCCCTCTACTAGCCCAGCAATTTAACCTGTGGGAGTCTGGCCTTTCTCGTGTGCACAAGGAGATGTATAAAATGATGTTTGTTACCTTCAGTATTCTAATAGCAAAGAAAAATTAATAAGAATGCCTATGATGAAATAAATTCTGGCATGCCCACAATATGAAATACTGTGGCAACAATGAGGAAAAATGAGGTAAATCAGTGTGTACTAATATGGAAAGCCCTTTAGAGCACATTATATGTAGAAAAATCAAAATCCATGAACTATGAGCCAAAAGTTGATTCTTGGACATTGATAAAATTGACAACTCCTAGCTAACTGATCCAGAAAAAAAGAAAAAGAAAGGAAAGAAAAACACAGATGAACAATATCAGGTTTGGAAGAGAGGATATCATTACAGATCCTACCCACATTAAAATGATAATTAGGCAATATTACAAGCAGCTTTATGCCAATAAATTTGACAGTTGTGATAAAATAGTCAAAATATTTAAAGGAAATAACTTGCCCAAACTGACAAGATAAAAAAGAACACGTGAAGAGCTCAAAATCCACTTTTGTATTGAATATGTAATTTTTTAAAATTCCCACGAAGAAAAGGATTTTTTCAAATAGTTAATTAGTTACCCCCTACAATGTTGTCAGATGGTCACAGGTTCTTTGCCACTTCTCACGCTGAGAGTTGGAGTGTATTTCCTTCCCCTGCAATCTGAGCTGTGATATGTTTTGACCAGTAGAATGGGACGGAAGTGATGCTGGGTCAATTCCCATGCTGGAACTTAAGAGATCTGTAGCTTCAGTGTTTACCAAGTCATATGTTTCTCTTGAAAGTCAGCTGCCCTGGCAAAAAGCTAACTACTGTGAGACCACCACGCTGTGAGGAAGTCCTGCTAGCCACACGGAGGAGAGGCCACATGGAGAGCCCAGAAGCACCAGAGTTGTGAGTGAAACCCTTTAAAATTTTTTCAGCCCCCTTCCCCCCATGTGCATAAAATATCTGCCCCAGTGAGCTTAAATTCCTGACCTACAGAATTGTGAGAAAGTATAATGGTCATCGTCGTAAGCTGCTGTATTTTGAGGTAGTTTGTTCTGTAGCAATAGATACTTACACCACCCTTCCATCATATAGTGCTAACCCTTTACCCCACCAATGTACAATGCTGCTATTTCACATAGTAACGTATGTCGCTGATTTATTCAGTTCCAAGATTTATCTCAAAATAGTTTGTGTAGCTTCTAATTTTGAGGTCACTGCAGACTCAGATGCCGTTGTAAGAATAATTTGAAGAGATCCCATATCGGCTCACGTCTTTGCCCACGTTCCAGCTGTTGAGTTGTGGGACCTCTTTATATTTTCTAGGCACTAGTTCTTTGTCCGATGTGTGGTTTGCAAATATTTCCTCCGGTATGACAGCTTGTCTTCTCATCTTCACATGGCTTTTGAAGAGTAGTTTTTAATTTAACGAAATCTCGTGTGGTAGGATGAGCACAGGCGTGCATCTAAGAGAAAGAGATCACTGGGAAACAGAGTGAAAGCTGCCTGATGCTGTCACCATGGTTTGTAGTGGTTCCAACACAAACCAGCAAGGTAGATGCGTGGGTGACTAACCGTACGTACAGCAGAACCAAATCTCCCGGTCAACATGGGATAAGCAATCAGGAAGTCATGACCCTGCAGTCATCCCCACACTTGTCCCAGTTCCCATGCCGATGTCCTCCTAACACCTTTCATGACCCCTCAGGAAAACCAGACTTAGAGAAGAAAATCATAGGAGTGATTGTCCCATTTCAAGCTCAAATGCCAGTGGAGGTGGAGGCAGAAAAGGGAGAGGAAGGGAAGGGACCAGAGAGGCTGCTAGTGTTCAGTTTCCAGACATGTCCCCAGGTCCCAAGAAGTCATACTTTGAGAAGTGAATTTTAACAGTGTCCCTTTTCTCTCCCTTTCATTTGATTAAAATGGAAAAGTCCTCGATTTTTATTGTCAGTAGGATCAGTGTTTTTTAAAAAGTATTTTTCTTACCATATTTCAGTTATTTTAACTTCTCTTTTTCTTCTGATTATTTTTCTTTTCTGATCAGTTCATACCGAAATAATAGGTATTCTCATAGATCCGTGAAAGTGTTACCCTCCAAAATGTTGAAAATGTAAGGTGCCTGCCTGTGTGTGAACTTCCAAGAGCAAAACCCATCTCCGTAGCCATTATTTATGCAGGGGAGGTTTATACAGCAGCGGAAAGTGTCCATACCCATAATTCCCTCTGACATTGATGCTGCCTCACCATTTTGAAGATGCATCCTTCAGTTTAATTCAGCTTATTGAATATCCGTTCTGTTTAGTCTGCGCTTGTGGTGGAAAACAAACAGCAATTGGTGTCTCGGCTCTATTACATTTTCTGACAAGTGGAAAATATCTGTTTGTGATGCAATACATACTTGGTTTTAAGTAATTCAGCAAATTGGCTTATTTAGTTTTCGCTCTGCAGGGAACAATTTTCACCCATCATTGATTCCCCACTGAAATGTGTTGTGATTGTTGATACCGCAGCCGGAAGAACTTGGTGGTGGTGGTTTGAGTGAATGAGGAGTTAGTGAAAACGTGTTCACAGTGCAAAACTAGCCATGCTCATCTTGCTTACCTACGTGACTAGAGCCAGCCCCTTGTCAGTTCATGACAGCCCTGGTGTTAGATATTCAAGAACTTTGTGAGCTAGATGTTTGAAATTGAAGGCATTTACACCACAGAAATTGTCAAATTTTCCAATCAGGGTGTTGGTTTTTTGAGATCTGGTTTACCAACCCACCATTCCCTCCTCTACCTCCGTGTAGGAGGGCTACAAAGGAGATGGCAGGCAAAGAAACTAAGGTTTTTCAGG
The DNA here is from genome assembly GCA_004026665.1 of Murina feae. Classification (NCBI taxonomy): domain Eukaryota; kingdom Metazoa; phylum Chordata; class Mammalia; order Chiroptera; family Vespertilionidae; genus Murina; species Murina feae. The sequence goes on along the minus strand of PVJC01000968.1, from coordinate 30,034 downwards.
GAAAAGTGAATAAACACTAGTAAACTGAAAACACAAAGAATCGGATGACAAAGGTATAACTTTCTCTAAAAGTACCCAGATATAGATGAGCACATTTAAGCATCTGAGAGCTAGAGACTGCTTATTAGATGGAGCAAGTATGGTAATGACTCGTGAAAGGGAGTTTCAAAGAAGGCTTGTTTTCTTTTAAGTTGAAGTATACAGCACGAAGCATAATGGTTATCACAAAGTTAGCACCCACATAAGCACAGTCCAGACACCTGCAGCTGGAAGAACTTTATGAAGCAAATTTTCTGGGAGAAAAAGGCACAATCTAGGAGAAAGTGATGGAGAGGGCAATCCAGGCAGGCATGCAACAAAAGAGAGGACTGGGAGCTCCATAGCAGTACTAAGCTTCAAGAATTTCAGTTCTGTTGGCCCTGGTGGGGTAGCTTATTTGCAGCGGTTCTCAACCTGTGGGTCGCGACCCCTTTGGCAGTCAAACGACCCTTTCACAGGGGTCGCCTAAGACCATCCTGCATATCAGATATTTACATTACAATTCATAACAGTAGCAACATTACAGTTATGAAGTAGCAACGAAAATAATTTTATGGTTGGGTCACAACATGAGGAACTGTACTTAAAGGGCCAGAGATTGAGAACCACTGCATTAGAGCATCTTCCTAATATGCCAAGGTTGTAGGTTCGATCCCTCATCAGGGCACATACAAGAATCAACCAATGAATGCTTAAATAAGTAGAACAACAAATTGATAACAAATCCCCCCCCCCATCAATATATTAAAAAAATTTTTTCAGTTGGACAGTGTAATCTCCTCTGGAGTTTTCTTTTATTTTGATAGGTGCTGCAAATCAGTTTATGAAGACTTTTCTTTAGCTCTGCTAATGAATATACATTTACTAGCTAAATTTAGGACTTTTCTGCTTTGAAATGTGAAGGTGTTTTACTTAGGTACCCTCCCCTCTTCTTAGTGCAGTCTCTGATTTAATGTAATTTTTTAAGCTGCAAGTGGGCAAAATAGACTGTTATTAACTATCTCGGGTTCAGTAGCATCTGCAGTACCTCTTGCTAGTTGCTACTTTTGTATTAACTCATCAATTTCATTTAGATAGATGTACATTCTTTTCCTGGGGAAAGTTGAAGTATAATAATTCATAGCTTTGAGCCCAAAAGAAGAGGGCCGCCAGGGCCTACTAAATCCAGTGTAAGTCTTTCTTCTGTACAAGACTTTAAGTTCTGGGAAGGCAAGGACAGTGTAGGACACATAGTGTTTGTTTATTAATTATTTGTGGACTTGGATTGGATAGAGCTGAATAAAATCTTTCGAAAGATGTGATGAATAGTGTTTTTATCTTAACTTCATCCAAGCTTTGCATCCAAAAAATATAACTTTTATTGATAGTTTTGTACCAGTAACAGAATGTTAATTGAAAGGAACACATACTTGCTGGTGCATCAGAGGGACAAGAAATAAACAATGTGATGAGCACTTTATTATTCATTTTATCAAAAGGCGCTGCCTCAAGGAGTGTTTCTTATTATCAATGCACTTGCACAAGTACATTTGAGGCCATTGACTTCTTTCAGAGATAGTAAATTGCTCACTTATTACATTAGTGTTAATATATACAGCTTAAGGCATGCATTTCATCAGACAGGAAATAAGAGGGGCTGAATTAACACAAACAGAACATAGCTGGTTTAAGATAATGAGTTCTTGCATTTGTCCGTTCCCCTAAGACCTGCTTTAATCCCTACCGAGAAACCCTTTGATGACCATCTTGCTTTTTATTGAAGTGGTTTCTTTAACTTCTTCAAATAACTTCCGGTTGCACTTTTTTTTCTGTGATTCTTTATGATTTACAAAAAGAGGTTCAGGTTACTACTACTTGTTGTTTGATGTCCTGTTGCTTCTTTTTCCAATCACCCCCAAAAAGACACTAGACCTGATATTCTGGATGAATTTGTTCAGTAACGCCATTGGGTTGTCTCAATTTTCAAAGCAGTTTCCTTTCAACTACCTGTTATTTTTCTTACCTTGTACCCATTAATGATCTTTTACCTACCTAGGACATTCCTAACACCTCCATGACTCCTACCCAGGTTCTGTTGTATTTGGTGAATTCTAAATCCTCTCACCTCTCAACTCCACTACTCTTGATATTTATTATCTGTCCTCAGGTGGGTGTATGTGTGTCAGCCACAGAATGGTGATATGCATCTATATGGGCGAGAGGGACCTTGTCACAGCATGTGTGTGTACAACAAATAACAGGTTTACGACCACGTCAAAGTGGATGAGGGACTAGTCTTATGGGCACACAGCATTGGATACTTTAATAGAGAGTGTACATTCTTTTGAAAAAATGGATTTATTGACATACGATCTACATGCCATAAAGTTCACCCTTTAAAAGTGTCCAATTCAGTGGTGTTTAGTTTAGCCACAGTGTTTCGAGTGTATCACACTACTTATTTCAGAACATTTTCATCATCTCCAAAAGAAACCCACCAGCCTTAGGCAACCACAAACCTATTATTTGTCTCTGTAGATGTATTCTTTCTGGATATCTAATCTAATAAAAGAGTAATATGCAAATCAACCCTCACTCTGTTACACCTAAGCCACGCCCACCAGCCAAGCCAAGCCCACCAGCCAATCAGAGCAACAATATGCAAATTAACCCAGCCAAGATGGTGGCTGGCAGCCACTGAGCTAGAGCAAACAGGAGGCCAGTGATGGAGGAAACTGCCTGCCTAGGCCGGCTGTGACCTCTGCTCAAGGCAACAAAGTTTCAATTGTAGAAACCACAGAGCTGAAGCAAACAGAAGGCTTCCTTGGCTGCCTAGGCAGGCTGTGGCCTCTGCTCAAGGCAACAAAGTTTCAATTATAGAAGATAAATAAACCCCAGAAACCTGATTCCAGCCAGCCTCACTGGGACCTTGGGTCAGTGGGAGTTGTGGGCAGCCTGAAAACGAACCTCAACCCCTCACCCAGGCTGGCCAGGCACCCCAGTAGGGACCCAAACCCTGAAGGGGATGTGGCCAGCCTGCAAACAGCCCTCAGCCCCTCACCCAGGCTAGCCAGGCACCCCAGTAGGGACCTGAACCCTGAAGGGGCTGTGGGCAGCCTGAAAATGGCCCTCAGCCCCTCAGCTAGGCTGGCCAGGAACCCCAGTAGGGACCCGAACCCTGAAGGGATGCGGCCAGCCTGAAAATGGCCATCAGCCCCTCACCCAGGCTGGCCAGGCACACCAGCAGGTGGGCATCCCCTGAGGGGTCCCAGACTGTGAGAGGGCACAGGCCAGGCTGAGGGACCCCCCCAAGTGCACACATTTTTGTGCACAGGGCCCCTAGTGTCATATAAATGCAATAGCATAATATTTGGCCTTTCCTGTCTAGCTTCTTTAACTTAGCAATTATTCATGCTTTATCATGTATCAATACTTAATTTCTTTTTATGGCCAAATAATATTCTGTCATATGGACATACCACAATTTATCTATCCATTTGACAGTTGTTGGGCTGCTTCTATTTTTGTGTGTTTTTTTGTTTTTGTTTTTTGTTGCTATTATGAATAATGCTGCTGTGAACATGTATGTGCATATTTTTATGTGGACATATGCTCTTGGGTATATACCTAGAAGTGGAATTTATGAGCCATGAAATGACTCTACATTGAACATTTTTAAGGATAGCAAAACTGTTTTCCAAAGCGGGCACAGCATTTCACAGTCCCACCAGCATTATATGAGGGTTCCAATTTTTTCACATCCTTGGAAACACTTGTCATTGTCCTTCTTTTTTATTATAGCTACCTTGCTGGATGTGAAATGGTATCTCCTCATGGTTTTGATTAGCATTTTTCTAAGTGCTAATGATGTTGAGCATCTTTTCATGTGCTTGTTAGCTATTTGTGTACCTTATGTGAAGAAATGCCTGTTCAAAATCTTTGTCTAATTTTAAGTTGAATTATTTGTCTTTTTTTATGTTGACTTGCAGGAGTTCTTTATAAATTCTGGATATGGGTCTCTTATCAGATAAATGACTTGCAAATACTTTCTCCATTCTGGGTGACAGCTTTATTGATATTTGCAGGCAAAAGTTGTAAATTTTTATGAATGCAAATTTATCTTTTTATTTTTTCTTTTGCTGCTTATGCTTTTGGTGTCATATTTAAGTTACCCTTCATTTGTGATCCAAGGTCATAAGGTTTTGCTCTTATGTTTCCTATGAGTTTCATAGTTTTAGCTCTTACCTTAGGTCTATGATTCATTTTTAGTTTTTGTATATGGTATGAGGTAGGGGTCCAACTTCATTCTTTTGAATATAGTCAGCACCATTTTGGGGGGGGGGAATTCTTCTGTCCTATTGGCTCTCTTGCCAAAAATCAATTAACCGTAAGTGTAAGGGTATATATCTAGATTCTCAGTCACATTCTATTGATCTGTCTGTCTATCCTTATGCCAGTACCACACTATCTTGATCACTGTAGCTTTGTAGTAAGTTTTGAAATCCAGGAGTATGTGTCTTCTAACTTTGTTCTCTGTCGAGATACTTTTGACTCTTCAGGCTTTATTGCATTTTCATATGAATTTTAGGATCATTTGTCAAATACTGTAAAAAACAAAACAAAACACTGCCCTAGCCAGTTTGGCTCAGTGGATAGAGTGCCGAGCCACAGATGAAAGGGTCCCAGGTTCGATTCTAATCAAGGGCATATACCTGTATTCTGGGCTGCAGGCTCAATCCCCAGCCCCAGTCAGGGCATGTGTGGAAGGCAACCAATCAACATAATATTTGACCTATTTCACATAGATGTTTTTCTCTCTCTGTTTCTCCCCCTCCCTTCCACTCTCTCTAAAAATCAATGGAAAAATCAGATGAGGACTAACAAAAAAACAAAAACAACAAACAAAAAGGCAAGATACCTTTACAAGAATTGTTTGAATCTGTGATTAACTTAGGGAGTAAAATTGGAAATGAGATACATTTCTATTTATGCAGGTCTTCTTCCCCCCCCCCAATGATATTTTGTAGTTTTTAGTATCCAGACATTGAACTTCTTTTGTTAAATTAATTCCTAAGTATTTTACTTTTAGATTAAGTTACCTATGAAATGATTTTTGTTTCCTTTTAGATTATTTATTGCTGGAGTATAGATATACAATGGATTTTTGTGTATTGATCTGGTATCCTGCAACCTTGTATCCTCCTAACTAGAATTAGTCTAGTATTAATTCCAATAGTTTTATTGTGGAAAATTTTCAACCATACCAGACTGTGTCATCAGTGAATAGAAATATCTTTACTGCCTTCATTTCAATATTGCTCTCTTTTATTTCTTTTTCTTGCTTACTTGTCCTGGTTAGAACTTCTAAGACAGTGTTAGTGGAAGTGGCAAGAATGGACTTCCTTGTCTTGTTCCTGATTTAAGGGTGAAGTCATCCAATGTTTTGCCATTAAGTTTGTATGGCACTAGCTGTGAATGTTTCTTACATGTCCTTTATCAAGCTAGGGAAATCCTTTGTATTTCTAGTTGTGGAGTATTTTTATTTGTAAAGAGTATTGATGTTTGGTAAGTGGTTTTCTGTGTCAGTTGAGTTTATCTTGTTGATTTTTTCTTTAATCTATTAATATTATATACTATACTGATTAACTTTTATATGTTAGACCAATCTTGCATTCCTGGGATAAATTCCAGTTGTTCATAGTGCCTGTTCCTTTTATACATTGCTGTTTTATTTGGCTTTCTGCTACTTTGTAGGGAGTATTTACATAAACATTCATAAGAAATATAGGCCTAGTTTTCTTTTCTTGTAATGTTTTTATCTGGTTCTGATAGCATGATAATATTGGTCTTATATATTTTGTCAAAAAATGTTCCTCCTCATATTTTTGGAGTTTACAAAGCATTGGTGCTAAAGCTTCTTTAAAGGTTTGGTAGAATTCACCATTGATGCTATCTGGGCATGGAATTTTCTTTATGAGAGGTTTTTAAAATTATTAATTCAGTCTCTTTAGTTTGGCTTAATACCAACTTGATTTTCACTGTATACAAAAATTTTACTCCAACATAGCTCCATTCCTTCATCCCTTTTTTGTACTATTCTTGTCAGACAAATTACATTTTTATACATTTTAAGCTTATTAGCACAGTTTCATAATTGTTGTGTTAGTAGTTAACTTTTAAATCAGATAAGAGAAGAAACAAGGTAAAAATGAAAGTACTGTCTTTTATTTTTACATATGTATTTACCTTTACCCATGGTCTTTATTTCTTTATATGGACTCAAGTTTCTTGCAAGTCTAGTGTTTTGTTTTGTTTTTCATTTCAGCTTGAATATTCCTGTTAATATTTTTTTGTAAGGTAGGTTGGCTAATGGTTAATACTTTCTGTTTTTGTTTATCTGGGAAAGTCTTAATTTCTTCTTCTTTATTAAAGGTAGCTTTGCTGGATATAAAATTCTTGGTTGAAAGTCTTTCTTTTAGTAATTTTAATATATCATCACACTACCTTTTGGCTTTCATGATTTCTGATGAGAAGTCAACTGCTAATCTTATGAGGATCTTTTATACATGAGTTACTTCTCTTTTGCTTTTTAAAGATTTTCTCTTTGGCATTTGACAATCTGATTCTGATGTGTCAAGATGTGGACCTTTTTGAGTTTGTTGTAATTGTAATTCATTGAGTTACTTTGATGTGAAAATTAATGTTTTCATCAAATTTGTGACATCCAATTGGTGTGGCTCAGTGATTGAACATCAACCTATGAACCAAGAGGTCACAGTTTGATTCCCAATCAGGGCATATGCCCAGATTGTGGGCTCAGTCCCCAGTGTGGGGCATGCAGGAGGCAGCCAATCAATGATTTTTTTATCATCATTGATGTTTCAATCTTTCTCTTCCTCTCCCTTCCTCTCTGAAATCAATAAAAAAAAAAAAATACAAACTTTTTTTTAAAGTGTGACATTTTGGCCATATTTTTAAAAATATATTTTATTGATTTTTTACAGAGAGGAAGGGAGAGGGATAGAGAGGTAGAAACATCAATGAGAGAGAAACATTTAGGGATGAAATAGTGTGAGTCTACCATTTATTTTCAAATGCTTCAGTTGTGTGCATGTGGGTTGGTGGGTGGGTGGATGAGTGATAAGGATATAACTCTTGCACCAACTAATCTCCTTTCCTGCGCGCACACGCACACGAGAGAGAGAGAGAGAGAGAGAGAGAGAGAGAGAGAGAGAGAGAGAGAAATCTATTGGTTGCCTCCCACTTGTGCCCCAGGGATCAAAGCCAGCAACCTAGGTGTGTGCCCTGAATCAGAATTGAACCAGCACCTTTTTGATGTATGGGATAATGCTCCAACCAGCTGAGGCACTGGCCAGGTCTGAGTTATGCATTCTTGATACTTCACTTTTCAGCCTGATTCTCTAACCTTGAGGCAGGTTATAGTCGCCTAAATTCAAGAAAGGCAAGTGGGAGATGAGAAACTTGAGCTTCTACCAGGGAGAAGCAAGGAGGCAGCTCCACTGAGGCTGGAGCCACATAGGTTGGCTTGGCTTGGCTTTAGCAGCAGGTGATATTGTATAAATAACTGCTTTGCATATGACTTTCCTCTTTTGTAATGTGGGGATAATGTTGTTGACCTCACAGATTACTCACTGAAAGAATTAAATGCATTACCTTATGCAAGCGAGGGAAGACACAGTGTAAACTAAAAAGCAATTAATAAATATTCTTTCCCAATTCACGAGACACACAGTAGTCACTAAATAAATGTTGTTAAATGAAGAAATAGCTAGAGCGCATGACTCCTAATTAGCATAGTGATTGATCAAGGTCATGGGCACTGGAGTTCAGACAGCCCGAGTTAAAATCCTACCTCAGTCATCTACCAGGTATGTGACTTTGGGGGTTTAGTTACTATTACTATTGCCTATTTACTTTTATTTTGCTCAAATCTTGAGCGTGCTGTGGTCTCCCACTCTTTCACCACCCAGCTTACGGCCACCTAGGGCAGTTTTGTGTTAGGTGCCTGAGGGAGGGTCAAGTAATTTGCCCCCTTATACAAATGCCCAGTGAACTCCCACCATGTATTCAGCGAGCATGTCAGGTGTTCTAAGCTTCACCACAGTGTGTCCCTAAGGAGCTATGTCTTCTGTCCCTTGACCTACATGGGAATCCATGGGGAAAGACAGGAGCAGGTACAATAAGCATATATTGTTTGACAGGTTTAAGGTCAAATTTTGTATTTGTGTAAATAAAATATAAAACTGTATTTAGTAGGATCCTAAAGGATGGTGAGATCCTAGGGACTTGCATAGATAAGGGAAGGCCTCCTGGAGGTGACAAGCTTCAGCCTAACTCTTAAGGGTAGATAGAGGCTGAGTCCCCAGAAAGAGGAGACGCAGGGGCCCTACAGTGAGAGGAGGGAGCACAACAGCTGGAGTAGAGATGCAGCTGAAGGCCTTTCATGGTAGTGTAAGTGGTTGTTGAGGCTACAGCCATGCTAATCACTGTTCATGTACAAAGCTTATTTAATCCTTACATAAATCGGTGAGGTTTTTTAAAATATATTTTATTGATTTTTTACAGAGAGGAAGGGAGAGGAATAGAGAGTTAGAAACATTGATGAGAGAGAAACATCAATCAGCTGCCTCCTGCACACTCCCCACTGGGGATGTGCCTGCAACCAAGGTACATGTCCTTGACTGGAATCGAACCTGGGACCCTTGAGTCCGCAGGCTGATGCTCTATCCACTGAGCCAAACTTGTCAGGGCAAATTGGTGAGTTTTAAGCTATTACTATACCCAATTGCAAGTGAAGAACCTGAGACCTAGGAAAGTTAAGTCTGTGCATATGAGTCACACATTGCTGGTGATTGCATCAGAGCTTGAAATTCTGTATCCTTCTAGAGCCCCAGGGAACATGGCTGAAAATAATGTGGAATTAGTAGAGGGGTTTGAATACTGTAAATACAGAGTAGTCGTGTCTCCTGGACTGGACTCAACAGTTGAAGGAATGATGCTCTAGTGGCAGAATTCTGGACATGGACCGCCGGGCGGTGGAAGAGGATTTCCTCCTTTGGGAAGGGAGAGTGCTTCCCCCTTTCCCACTTTCACAGCAAACCAGCCTCCACCTTCGAGACGCTCTCCCCCCAGGTGACCCTGCAGTACTTGAAGGGTTTTGTGTGACCAGTACCAGCTTCCCCTTTCAGGGTTGAAGTAAGCCCTGGAAGTAAACACTCATACCTGCCCATACTGAAAACCTCTTAACGCAGCAGGACCATGACTCTGAACAGCATTCTCTTACACCTGCAGTGCCCTCCCGGTGAAACATGAAGGCTGGGTCAGATGGCATCTAAGGCCCCTTCCACCTTAACACTGTTGCCTTCATCCTTTAACTCCAAGTCACACTCGACATCAGAGTGTCATCTATAGGATTGGAGCAATAAAAGGAGCAGGGCAGGTAACAGGCAGGAGTGCATGCTGACTGCTCTCTCCCCATCCTCTTTACCCCTGCCCCAGATGACAGGCTGGGAAGTGTCCCTCTTACAAACACGGGGCATAGAACTTTTGTTTTTACACCATGTTATAGTGAGGAAGTTAAAAACTTATTCCCAAGGTTTGTATTTACTAAAACAAAGCTGTCATAACTTTGAACATGACTCCCTTGAAAGTTTCCCACTCATCAATGAGGCAACTAATAACAGGCAGAGGCACTTAAATAATGATGCTACAGACCTTTAAAAGCTGAGTACAGCAATATCAGAGTAAAGACATGTACCCAGCAAGTAGCACCCGGGGCCTGGCTCTAAGTAATGGGGATAGGGAATTTTTTTTTTTTTAACTGACCAGACCGGAGCCTGCACATGCTCGTGTCTGACTTCAACGCAATCAGCCAGAGAGAATACCAGCTCAGGACATTTTAGGAATGCTTTTAGTGGAATCCATCTTCAGAGGCAGAGAACACAATCTTTTTTATTGATTGATTGAGGCATTACATATGTGTCCTCATTCCCCCAGTATCCCCCCAACCTCCCCCCTCATGCCCTCACCCCCTGTTGTCTGTGTCCATTGGTTAGGCTCATATGCATGTATACAAGTCCTTTGGTTGATCTCTCTCCCTTACCCCGGAGAACACAATCTTTGATGTCCAGTTCAACCTTAAAACTTGGAGGATGGGCTTGATTTGTGAAACCAATCATGAATGAAACCAGAGCCTTGCATACGGAATCAAGAGTAATAATACCCTTGTGGACTTTATCAGGAGATGGTGGAGTAGACCCCCATCGCCTACCTTTTTGCAGATAGATTGCTATGTTTTCGTGATCTGTTGGTATCAGTCATGCTCTAAGGCCAAAGGGGCCTAAGGGAACGGATTTAAGAGGTCGTGTTAACAGCAGTGGTGTTGATGGGACTGAGGAAGCTGCTGATCAGGAGGACACTGGGTCTGGAGGGGTCCATGGAGGACAATGCGCATTCACTGTTGTGAGCCTTGTTCCTTTTTATTCCAAAGCACCAGAGAGCAATTTTCTGCTCCACAGTAGAGTAAAAATGTCTATTTGTGGATCTCATTTCCACCCAGATGTTTGTTCTTTAGTCTCTGCATCCTGCATTATATCAAGTTAATGTCTAAAAATGAATCAAATGGGGTTTTGCATAAATGGTGGTTGGACAAATGGAAAAGTCACTTGGAAACCTCCCATTGAAATAAACTCCTAACAGATCAGAGATCCAAATGTAAAACATGAAAGCAAATAATTATGCATGGGTACTAGTTGTGGGTTTGATCCCTGGTCAGGCCATATACAAGAATCAACCAGTGAACGCATAAGTAAATGGAATAGCAAATCTCTCTCTCTCAATCAATAAAAAAATAAAATAAATATGTCTTTCCTAGATCTGTCCACTGAAAGAACCTAGAATCAATGCCACTCTTGTGAGAGTGAGCACTCCTTGCCCCCAGATCTTGGTTTCTAAATATCATTTCTCACCAATAAAGAGAATGTCCTTATTCTTAGGAGATGGGTATTGAACTATTTAGGGATGGAATAGTGTGAGTCTACCATTTATTTTCAAATGCTTCAGCTGTGTGCATGTGGGTTGGTGAGTGGGTGGATGAGTGATAAAGATCTAACTCTTGCACCACGTAATCTCCTTTCCTGGACCTGACATAACCTCCGAAGAATTAGCTCCACCTGCCCACACTTTCTCTTGAGGACATGGCCTCCATTCTGAAGATGAACCAAAGCCTGGAGGAACACTCATAAAAAGATCAAAATTACTAGATTGCATGTCCCCAATGCTTCGAGATCCTAAAAATAGGCATGCATGTGTGCTCTAATTTTCTGCTTAAAGCTCCTTAAATCCTTTCAATTCAGATAATCCTTTCAATTCAGGACTTCAACCTTACTAGTCAAAGGCATTTATTGAAATGCCACTTCCCAGTGCTTTTGTTTGTGTGGTTTTTTTGGCTGTGATGGGTGAGAGCTTTATTAGAAGTTACTGACTTTAACACAGCTTGGAATTGGGAAATACGGATTCTCACTGAGGCTCTATAGCTAACTTGGAATGTAGCTTTGGACATGTCACATCCCCTTTAGGGATCTTAAGTTTTCAACTGCCAAATATAGGGATTGGACATGATTATTTTACACTGTAAGTTTCTGTAATTTTGAGCTTTCTCCAAATAGGGCTTTGCATCTAAGAATAACAGGAGAGAGAGAGAGAGAGAGAGAGAGAGAGAGAGAGAGAGAGAGAGAGAGAGAGAGAGAAGTGAGGCTTTATTGGGATATGAAGTGACAGCTGGAGTAGGATAATTTTTTTTCCAGATAATTTTTTGACATCAATCTTATGTCACATTCTTTAAGCATGTTAGAATGCATAAGGGTGACAAATGGTTCTTCAAGTATCAGAACAATATTTTGGTATATGATTTTATTTTTAATTATCCTTAATTCCAACAATTATTTTCTTTTCAATCTAGAAGAAAAAAGCCCCAAGGTGTCCAGCAATGGGCAAAACAAGGATCTTCCGCTACTCCTCACCCAGGGTAAGCTTTCCTCCCCGAGCATACTGCTGGTCATGTAGTTTAGACCCCCTGACCTTTCATATTGCTGGTCATGTGGTTCGGATCCTCCCATGACCTTTCCCCCAGTATGCTGCTAGTCATGTGGGTTAGACACCCTTAGAAGAGAATGAACAAGGGGGCCAGAAAATAGCCCTTAAGTGTTAGAAACACCAGAAAAGATATTATCAGAACAGCCCCCTGAGAGGGCTGTTCCCTCCTCAATTCTTGTCTTGCTCGTGGGAAAGAATTCAAACAGGAGCATTGTAGTTAATTTATGAAGGAAGCAAAGTAATGCATTTATTAAAGAAGTAAATCAGACAAATCTATCCAAATACACCTGGCATAAAGCACAGGTGGGCACTCCCCGTGGCTGCAACTCATGTGGTAGCCTGTACAGCTCTGCCGGAGTTGGCCAAGGATGTGTAACACACCTCAGATGTTGGTTGAATATGCTCCCATGCATATTAAATAACCTACCATGGCAGGACAATTGAAAAAGAGTAAATCTTCTGTTTGCTCGCATGACTGGGGATAGACAATCAACCGTGACCATCTATCTAAAAGTGTTAGAATACAAATGCACCAAGCATGAAATCCTATTGAAAGCCACTTCATTCTCTTGATTATTCATTAGGGTTGCTCAGAGTCTGACAGACCTTCAAGGTCATTATTGTGAACATTACTTGTCATTGTAATGTGGCAATGGAAAGTGTATTCTGAAAGAGTTCCGTTTAGTAGAAGTCTGCATGTACAGGAAGCCACCATTTTATTTGGGTATGTGTGAATCCACCCTTCTGCTAGGCGGTGGTGTCAAAACAGGAATGTTGGAAGCAAACCTTCCAGAGTCTTCTCTGGTGCCTGGGTTGTGGGTACCCAATCTCCATAAACTCCTGTGCAAAGAGGCCTGGAAGGAGAGGGCCGTGCTGATTAGGGTGGTGGTGGGGGAGAAGCATTGTGCTTGTTTGGAATTGGTTGAGTGGAGCAGCTTCAAGTAAACTCTTTTCACAGTATAAGTTGGAAGCACACTTTTCAACCATTTTTCCCCACCCCATCATAACATACAACCAGGAGTGAGAGGTACTATGAAGTATAAACCCATTGAACGTAAATGTATCTAATGAGTGTTATGTTTAAACTAGGGGCCCAGTGCACAAATTCATGCACCTTGAAAGGAATTGTGGGCCACAAGGCTGAGATGGGCACAGGGGCGGGTCTTAGCCATCCTCTATGCCCTCATCCTGCCTGCCCCTCCCGCCACAGCCCCCCAGTCCCGTCTGCTGGCAGCCCCACTCCCACCACTGCACCTGCTGACAGTATGGAGCGATTGGGACCAGTGTCAGCAGTGGGTGTGAGTAGCAGCTGCTGCCCCAATCACCCCTCAGGAGCAGGGGGAGGTAGAGAAGCCCTCAGGGGTGATCAGGGTCTGCACGAGGCACCGGCAGCAGGTGTGAGTACACAGTGGGACCAAGGCCTGAGAGCAAAGAATTTTTAGTAACAACCAGTGGTTCACCCTGATGATGGCAACTGGTGCCCCACCTTGGTCTGGCACCCTCACTCACCTTCTCCACCATCCGGCCATGGTGGACACGTGCCATGTTCCACACCCCCACCCCCTGGCAGTCAATGCATATCATAGCGACCCGTTCTGTTCCACCTTTTGGTCTATTTGTATATTAAGGTTTTATATATATAGATATTAGTTCTTCAAGCAAAGTATTGTAATGTGGTTCATTTTGAGATGACTGTCCAGAAACATTGTTTTCAGTACCCCCATCCTGCTACCCCAACACACACGTTTATAGCCCCAACTCTCAGGAGTTGGGTTGCTCAGGCTAGGGATATTCCTATGGGTTTAACCGCTTGTGTTGTGTAAACACTGCTGGAGAAGTTCTCTGTCATTCAAACAAGCTCAATGTGCTAACATGTTAGAATCTAGTTTCTGGAAAAGCAAAATTGTCTGTATTCCCATCACAAAGGGATTCCTTACCTTATTTTAGATGTGTGGCATTAGGGTCTATGTCTTAAACATTAGTTCTAGGAATGCAGGGTAAATCCCCAGAAAGGTATGGATGGGAGTGTGGGAAAGCTGGCTGACTTATCTGATTCCTGAGCTTGCTGTACCGAGGTGACTTAAAATGTTAGAATCTTTGACCTTCTCTTCAAAAGGTGGAGCTGAGTCCCTCTCCCCTTGATTGGGGGCCTGACTTAGTGATTTGCTTCCAACAAGTAAAACCAAGTAGAAATGATGGTATGTGACGTTAGGGATTAGGCCATCGGAAGGTATTACAGCTTCCTGCCTGCTCTCCTTCCTAGCCTTCCCTCTGCTGGACGCCGGCTGCCATGTCAGGAGGACATGTAAGCAGTCCTATGAAGAGGTCTGCCTGTAAGGAAGTAAGGCCTCCTGCCAACAGCCAGGTGAGCGAGCCGCCTTGGATGAGGGTGCACAGCCTTGCTGACATCTTGACAGCAATTGCAGAGAGATCCTGAATCACCCAGCTAACCCACTTCTGCATTTCTGACTCTTAGGAACTGGGTGAGATACTAAATCTTTGTTGTTTTAAGTTGCTGTGTCTGGGGGGTAATTTGTTAAATAGCACCTACTGGATGGTACTGTTGCTCAGTCACGTACACCATGAAGAGAACTGCATCACCTGCAGAGGCCAGAGGCCATACAACTCTGCCCCAGTGCACTCTGGGAATTGGGCCCTTGACCACGGTTTCACACTGAGTGCCAGGCAGCTGCTCTCTGGATACTTGGGAGTTAAGTACTTTTACCCTTTAAAGTCACAATTCAATTTTAATAAATGTTCTATTTTTCAGAAATACTAAGGTCAGAAAAAAGATCTGTCACCATATCCCATTGAACTGCCTGATAACGAGTAGTATGTACATTTATGTTTTGATTTTGAGAGTTAAAAATCCCATAAATGCTTTAACAGGAAATTCAAATTTTCAGGGCCTTCCAGGGTTCAGAGCACTAACATCTGACATGAATGGTAGACACCAGGGCTCAGGGGCTCAAGTTAGCTTCAGAATGTTTTGCTTGCTGTGAGGGAAGGAAGTAGATGCCAGCCATAAGGTGTCCTCAGTGATGCGTGAGTTGTCACTTGGCAGTTCTGTACCCTTGCCTCGCCGTGGAACCAAGGAAGATCCCCAGGAAAACCATTATTGGCAGCAGCACCACGTTCGAAGCCCTGGCCACGAATGATTCCTCCTCCTCTCCCTTCCTCATGACCTTCTGCTCCTTGTTTGTCCAGCACATGCTTCGAGTCTCTGCCTCTGAACATTTGCGCATGTCTTTCCTCTTTCCGAATGCCTGTCTGCTCCACCCCTAGGCCCCCACTCATCTCACACGTGTCCACAGGGCCACATCCTCTCCTTTCCTCAAGGGCAGCGCTCGGGTGTCACGTCTGCCATCAATCCCCCCAGCAGTCCCTCTAGCTCCAAGTAGTTGATCCCTCCTCTGATCTCCTGCAGTCATTGATTTGTTTCCTGCTCTAATTATTTAGGTTACAATTGTGTGTGTAGATGCCTTGCTCTCCTAGACATGTGCGAGCTCAGTGAGTGGTCACCCGTGCGTTGGTCCTTTATTCCAGCGAATAAAGAAATGCAGGAATTTTGAAAGTCACTGGATGAAACAGACGTGGTTTTGGTTTCAGATTTTTCATGTGTCTTCATTTTGACTAGTGTCTACTGGGTGAGGATGTGTAGAGTAGACAAGAATTTCAGATCAAGGAAAGATGAGTATATACATCCCCCCCAACCTGTTCGTGTATGTGTGTGTGTGTGTGTGTGTGTGTGTAGATAGATGGATAGATATAAATTCTCCAGGAAATTCAAAATAAGCTGGTTTCCTTTGGGAGAAAAACTGAGTGGTTTGAGGATAGGAAGAGAGACCTAGTCTCCTATCTTTTAAGTGGCTGTGTTATTTATTTAACTTTTTTAAAAATTAGAAGACAGGTGACAAGGAAATCTAGTTATTATTTGTCCTCTTACAAAGTCTGTGTAAGTCGGAAGGTCTGCTACCTGTGTGGGCTGTAGACGATGCTTCTGTTGGGAAGGTTCAGTTGTACTGATAGCAAGGCTACTCCTAGTTGTTAGGAGAGAATTGTATGTGGGCCTTTTGTGTGTAAGCACATCTACTGAGTGACGGCACTGACATCATTGTTCTATACTACCTAGTGAAGGGTACTTGCATAGCAAATAGCCTTGATGATGGAGCTAGTTTCTCCCTATGGAGCAGAGGGCAGATCTGTGTTCTGTGTAGGATGATTCTCCCTCAGAGGTAAGGCTGAGCGGGCTTGCTCACAGCTCCTTTAAGAGAACAGGGTTACCTACCTCAGAGATTCTTAGCTACGATGGAAACCAGTGAGTATGCAGAGTCCACCTGGGCTCCTCCACGTTACCCCTTTGGAAGTTGGGGGCAAGGGGAGCTGAGGCAACATGGGACTCACACCAACTGCTATGCAGTGAGTAATAAAGTCTTCTGTCTTTGACCCAGGAGTTTCTTGTCTTCTTTCGGCATCCATGAAATTGTGAGATTAATTTATTAGCTCACAAATACGGTAAAATGTTATACCCTCTGTATTTCTTGACACTAATGATATAGATTGAGATGGTTGGGAGATACCCATCTTATTCAAAATCTAATATTTAGGATGAGCGGTTCTCCTCAGGTGAGCAGTTTCATAGAGAAATTCTATTATTTCAGTGGCTTTATTCCAGGAATATATTAGATACACAGAAGACACAGGAAAGACCCATTAGCCATTTAGCCTGTTCCCTGCTGAGATAAGAAATTGAAATAACACTGGGAGCTAAATTGTGTCCGTGGTTGCTTGGCAGATGTCAAATGGTCATTGCTCTAGGTCACAGGTTTCCAGTAAAATACAGCAGAAATAAAAGAACACTTTCCCCAGAATATTCAAAGTACTTATATGACCTATTGGCTACTCTAGCAAATAGAGTGTTTGTATTCCCCACGGGGAGGATGGAAACAATTTACATATTTCTTTCTAGAAGGATGAGATAGGTCTTTTAATATATGAAAGACACAGGAATGCAGGTAAGGTAGATAGCAGGGTGGGAAGGAGAGCAGGTAGTAAACAGGATGGTCAGAAAGGACCTCAGTGAGAAGGTAGAAGTCGATTCCTTTGAGGAAGGGGAGGAAGAAAAACTATCTCCATAATTAACGAAGAGCTTTGTAGGCCGAGTGTCTAGCCAGCGCAAAGACCGAGGTGGCAGGTGGGAGGGTGGCAGGTGAGTTCTAGGAAGAGCAGGGAGACCAATGTGGCTGAGGCCGAGAAAAAGGGCGTGTGAAGAGGTTTTCTGAGATGTAAGGGATGATGATGGGGCTGGGAGACCCTATAGACCACTGTAAGGAATTGGGCTTTGTTGGATGTGAGGTTTAAATAATAATATGGATTTGGGGTTTCACCACCTGAAAGTGAGTTACAACTAAAATGCTACTTGAAAGTGACAAGAAAATTGGATTCTGGACCTTAAGCGATGGAAAAAGAGGACCGGCTCTAAGTACGACAGCCCAGCGAGGCCTCGCCCCTCCCGCATGTGGTCCCGCCCCCTCAGAGTGACAGCCCAGCGAGGCCTCGCCCCTCCCATTGTGGTCCCGCCCTCTCAGAGTGACAGGCCTCGCCTCCCGCATGTGGTCCCGCCCTCTCAGAGTGACAGGCCTCGCCTCCCGCATGTGGTCCCGCCCCCTTAGAGTGACAGCTCAGCGAGGCCTCGCCTGTCCTACCGTAGTCTCGCCCCGACTCAGAGTGACAGCCCAGAAGACACGCCTCTTCCCTTCCCAGCTCCGCTACCACTCCATCTGACAGGCCAAGTAGGCCAATCCGGTTCTCTCCTGAAGAGAGACGCACTAGGCCCCGCCTTTCCCACCGTGGTCTCGTCCCCGCCGACGCGTAATCGCGTCTAGGCCCCGCCCCTCAGGCCCCGGCCCGCCCCTGCCTCCGGGTCTCCCCGGCACTCGGCCCGCCCCCAACGACGTGGAGCGCCGCTGCGGCCGGTGAGTGGGGGAGGGGACCTCGGACCCCCTTGCTCTCCGCGGGCCAGCGCCCCAATCCAAACCCGGGACGCCTCCTGGGACTCCTCCCGGCCGCCGCCCTTCCTCCCAGGGAACTCCCGGAGCTGGCGATCCCGGCAATGGGGAAGTGGGCTGGGGGTGTCCGAGCGGGGGGGAGAGGGAGGAGTGAAGGTATTGAGGGGGGAGTGGCTGTCGCAGACAGGCGAGAGGGGTGAGTCTGGGCGTGGAGGGCTGAGTGAGGGAGTGAAGAAAGGTGGCGAGGCCGTCATCTGGGGCGGCGAGCGAAGGATGGGGGTTCCTCGGGGAGGGAGGTTCAGACGTTGGGGAAGGCGGCCGTGAGTCGGGTGGAGGATCCGCGAAGCATTGGAAGGAGCAGCTCACGGAGGCCGTGGTTTACGTTTCCCCTGCAATCGGGGTGCAGGGAATCTCCGGAAGGGCGTGGCGGGGCGGCTCGCGGGGGATTGGGTTTCCAGGCGTCCGACTGGGACCCGTCGTACAGTTTCAAGAATAGGTGCAAGCGAGGGGCAGTGCCGGGGACACAGGAGAAACATGGCCGGAATGGGGTCCTCCTCCTGCGGCTGCTCTCATTTTCCTGGGCGCTGCTTCTGTAAAACCCTATTTGAGCAGATGAGACAATGGATGGAGGTCCGGGATGACAAAAGTGCAGCTGAGGTTTATTCCGTCTCATAAGCAGTTGTATCACATTGGCTTAAGTCCTGCGGAGTTGGAATTTTGAAAAATCTAATCCTGCCGCTGAAGAATCTTAGAATTGCGATGAAGAACGACATTTGAAAGATCTAATGTAAAGGTATAGAATAAGGCCTGGTAAATAGGAGAGTGTGTGCACTTAAAAAAAAACACAGTGAAATGTTTTTTTTTTTTTCATTGTAAAAAACTTGGAAGATAGAGAAAAGTATAACGATGAAAATGAAAAGCCCCATTAAAATCTTGGTGCAATTCTTCTCAATTTTTTTTTTTGGTATTTTTTGTGTATTGAAATGTACATGTTATTTAATTGGGATCATATTATCTGTTACTTTATAATTATTTTGCTTTTTCCTCACCATTTTCCCAGATCATTAAAAATTCTCCTTACGAATTCTTTTCAATTGTAGTGAAACACTTAGTTCATCGTATGAATTCATTTTTTTTTTTTTTTTTATCACATACCAGAGTTTCAACGGTGGGCCAGCTCATGCATGTGCTTGGAGGTGAGATTCAGGGTTGCTCCAGGGTTTCAGACATTATCCAGCCCAAACGACCAAAATCTTGGTAGTAATGACAGTAGAAAGTGCGAGTGAGAGGAGGACATAGTCTTGTCTCGTCACTGGTCACTCCACGCAAGACTCAGTGGGGTGACTAAGCCTTCTGACTGTGCGGCCTGCAGTCAGGCCCGGCCGCTGTCTTCAGTGAGCCCTGTCTCATCTCCCCCGACTTCCTGTTGGGTCCTGAGGTCGTGAGGTTCCCACGTACGTTCCTCAGGGAACAGGCCTCACCAGCCTCCCCACACTGTCAGTGTCACTGAGGAACGCTAGTGAGGGTGGGTGTGTGCGGTGCTGACTGTCCACTCCCCTATCTGCCCATCTCCTGCATCACCGAGGGGCGGCTGGCCTGCGTCCGGAGGAGGGAGTGTCTGTCCCCCAATTGCCCTCAAACTTAACTGCCTATGGGAGGTTTTAGAGGATGTGCTGGGTTGTCTCTGGGGGAGTCCCGTCCCTCTTCTAGCCCTGGCCATTAAGATGACAGCTTTCCTCCCCAGGATGCCCTCTCTCCTTCCAGCTCCAGAAGCATGGCCCTACATTTTTCTCCCACAGACGTGTTCCCTTCTGCTTTGTGACTGAGTGGTTTTATAATTTTATTTCACACTTCTCCTTGGGTCTGGAACAAGTTGGTTCCTAAAGACAGCCTTGTGTATTTTCTTCTTGGCCTTTGAATTTATAATTCTACTTATTTTCCCCTCCTTGACCCAGACTCAGGAAGAGAGTAAAGGGCCCACTGTTATATTTTGTTCATTGATAAAATATGCGTATAACCGCCCCCCCCCCCCCATGCTCACACATAGTTGAATTCACAGTGGGTTTCTTTTCATGGGTTTCAATCTCCACGGTCAGGACTCACCTCTGTAGTCAAGTGATTCCAGTAGCTGATGTAAAAGACACATAAATCAGTAATCCAGTCCCTTCGTAGATCTCTCTTCGGCCCTGTGTGCGGTTGTACACATGATAAAGAAGAACAGAATTTGGGGTGGCTCTCTGCGGAGCCTGTGCCCCAAGGCCTGTGTGGAACCTGTCACTCCATGCTGTAGTCATTCCTGGCTGCCATCCTGGCTGACAGTCTGGATAAAAGGGGGACATTGGCTGTGGTAGTGGAAAGCATTCTCCCTCCAGTGCCCAAGAAGTCTGTATAATGTTGAATATGCTTGTTTAGATCGGCCCTAACTGAAACCATGAGGCCTTTTTCTGTACCCACACTTAGAGCACTAATGTGCCCCCATCTGGTATGTTGGTCCCATGTGCTCCTCTGGTATGCATAATGCTAGTGAACAAGCTCCCATTAAGACCCTCCGGTAAAAGCAGATTGCAGAACTCAGCTTAGACCAAGGCTGCCTCGAGGCCTCTAATTTCCATCCTCTAGCACTTGATACTCACATCACTGGGGAGAAGTGGGATTAGAGCAGGCTTGGATGCCACTGGCCAGCAAACTGCAGAGTACAAACTGCCTTGCCTGCATCCCGTGGATGCCCACACAGAGGGGCAGAGATCTCCCAAGGAGAGGGCATCCCCAGAGGTGTTACTGTACAGCGACAATTTTCTTGAGCAGAAGGCACAGGAAGTAGTGCTCAGGGTTGCAGGGACAGGAAAAAGAGCACAAGTGGTGTAAGAGGATTCCTGCCTCTTAGGTAACCCAGACTGTCAGCACAGTCTGTGACCCAATGAATGGCACACATTATCTCTGTCATCAGTGTGTGAAAAGGCCTGATTTTTTTGCAGCTGGCTTCTCTTTATCTTTTCATCTCCGCAAATCTGAGAAGGGAAAAGTATCTCATTGTTCCTTTTGCATTTCTTTTATTACTAAGTTTGAACATCCTTTTAAATGTGTGTCAGCCACTTGTATTTCTTCTTTCATGGCTTGTGATTTCAGTGTTTTTGAATTTTTTTTTTGTTGAATTTGTAAGAACTCTTTGTATATCACGTATTGTGATATTTTGTCTGTAATGTACTGAAAATTTTACTAAGGTTGTGCCTCTGCAGTAAACATAGGGGTGATAGAGTCTTTCAAATTATATTCTTTTGAATTAGTACATCTAGGACATGTTGTTTTTATATTATGTAATAGAGGCCCGGTGCACGAATTCACACATGGGTGGGGTCCGGCCAGCCAGCCCAGATTGGGGTGGTGGGGGCCAACTGGGGGGAGGCAGATTGGAGGCAGGGCTGGTCGAGGGGAGGGGCCATGGGCGGTTGGCTGGCCCCGCCCCCTGGTTGAACTCCTGGTCAAGGGGACAATTTTCATATTAGTCTTTTATTATATAGGATATGTATATGTATATACACATTGTAGGAGAAAAAGCTATGTAATGCCTAACTTCTCAATTTATTTGCCGAATGTTGCATTTCCAATTTAATATAAATCCTCATAAGCATATCTAGCACGTATGGATCATCTCTCTCTCTCTCTCCTTCTGGTCTGGAGTTTGAACATTAGACACAATTAAAATGCTCTAATGGCAAAAGAATGTGCCTTGAGGAATAAAAGGGAGATTATATCTCAAATGAGAATAAATCAATGAGCAAATATTTACTATGAGTTTGTAAACAGTGCTCATATATACGTTTAAAACTGAAACCTGCTTTTCATGTCTCAGAAAGATTGTTTTATGACCCGGCAATTATGAGGTAGGCCTTTTATGACATGCCAGTGCATACTTGGTAGAAAACTTTGACCTTTGATGCCATCTACATATGCCCTGCTTAGTAACTTATTGTTCCCTTCACCTAACCAGTCTTCTCATCATTGCTATTTGTTCATGCACAGTTATTCTTCCCATGCCTCCAGTTAGGACCCCTGGAGCCACCCATTTATCGTTCCAGGTTGTAGATTGTCTAATTCTCTTCCTTCCTTCCCAGAAAGTTTGCTCCTCTCCTCAGGAGGCCCCTCCACCCCGGGTTATTGCTGAGGTACTTAGCCCAGGTGTTAGGATGATTTGATGTACACATGCTTCTGCTATTAGACTGGGAGCTCCTCAAATGTAAGATGGAGACCTTATTTATTTTGTACTTTCCAGACTATCACAGCTTGGTTCACAGTAAGCACGTGATTAATGTTGGTTGTGTTTGATATTCTCATTTAAAAGACGATGATGCTTATCTCATAGTCTACTGGTAGATTAACATTTTCCCCCAACATTTTTTTAAATGAAAGGTTCCAGAAGTCCAGGTGAGTTGAAAGAATACCAGGAAGATCACCCATATTCTTCTTCCCTAAATTTACCTATTGGGAATCATATCGCTCTGACACCTAGCTAGTCCTCTGCTCAGAAACCGACAGTGACTCCTACTGGCCATTGGGTCAGATGTAAATGAATATCATTAAGTATTCTGTTTTTTAAAAAATATATTTTATTGATTTTTCATAGAGAGGAAGGGAGAGGGATAGAGAGTTAGAAACATCGATGAGAGAGAAACATCGATCAGCTGCCTCCTGCACACTTCCTGCTGGGGATGTACCCATAACCAAGGTACATGCCCTTGACTGGAATCGAACCTGAGACCCTTCAGTACACAGGCCGACGTTCTATCCACTAAGGCAAACCAGTTAGGGCACATTAAGTATTCTTAAATGGTTGCAGTCATATTGTTGTACACTGTCCTGAGTCTCACTTAATTAATTTATACATGTTATTCCCCTGTGTAGCATAGCTTCTCTCTTTGCTTGATCCAAAACTTTTACACATCAAGTGTTCTGAGTTCCATAGCTCTAACTGCCAGCTGTATAAATCCTGACTATATCATTAGCTGCTTGGAGGTGAGTATTAGGTCCTATTTTGATCTGATTTCCTTTATAGAGCCTAGTGTGCTGACTTTTTATTTAGCTGGTATCTTTCATAGTATTCCTGATATATTTGTAGTATAATTCAAAAATAACATTGATTTATAATACCTGTGTTGCCCCAAACAAAACTTATGCTCTGTTAGAGAAAAAACAAAGCTTATTAGTCAAGCTAGACACCCGGATCTCTTTGATCAGCTTGCTGCAAGATTTCACCCAAAGAAAGGAAAGATATTCTATAGTATTGGTCACTCCTTTTACGATTGTTCTAGAAAACTGATTTATACTTGTCCTTTGGAGTCATTAAAATTTACGCTAACTTCAAAGTTAGAATAATTAAGTCTAAAGTCTGAAGATCACCCCTTGAGAATCACTGGGTCAGAGAGAGTCATATGAGAAATATTTTACAGAGAGGCCAGTAGGCCTGATAGCATTTGTGGGTCTCCAGTTGACTCTTATTTTTCAAGCTTGGTCACAGAAATAAAGGTAACAGAGAAAGCTGACGCTCGGAGATCAACTCTATATCGAAACATGAAATGGGACTGTGTCAGTTCCCTTCTCATAACAAATGAGTGACTCCAACATATACTGGACAAAGCCCAGTTCCTCTGTAATCATGGGCCCTTGTTAGTTACCAGCTCATTCCCATCCTCCCTCCACCCTTCACATAGATAATGCACCTCTGCTGAGCCTGTTGGCTAGTTTTTATTATTTTATTTTATTTTATTTTAAAAACTAGTAGCTCAGTGCATGAAATTCATGCATGGGGGTGGGGCGCAGATCCCTCAGCCTGACCTGCACCCTCTGTCACGTCCCAGGACCCCAGTTGCTTCGGGCCTAGGTGCAGGCCTACAGGCTTGGGGCGGCCTGACTCCCGAGGCCCCATTTTATCAAGAGAACAAAGTCAGTGTTAGTTACAGCCCTCACCAAACCCAGTAGTGTATCTGTGCCCTTGTTCATGTGCCTACTTAACCCTACTGAATTACTAATATCTTGAAGACATAGCTCTACCTTATCCTGTTTCACCTTTAGTGCCTGGCCTGGTGCCAGGGACCTGGGAGTGTTTGCTGAGTGAGTGAGTGAGTGAGTGAGTGAGTGAATGAATGAATGAGTGAATGAATGAGTGAGTAGGTGAATGAGCAAGTGGCTATGGGGTGGGAACTTCTGCTATATCTCTCCCAGCTGCCTGGAGCCCACCCCAGGAAGTTTCCACCCCACTCCCAACTGTCCAGCGCCCCACTCCTGGCTGCGTAGTTCCTGCCCTGCTCTTGGCGACCCAGGTCCCCAGCCACTCCTTCAGCAGAGGCCAGGGCATGCAGGAAGCTTGGCTTCTTCCGTTGATCGCCAGGGGCAACCCAAGCCTCCAGCTCTGTGGTTGCCACCATCTTTGATGGGTTAAATTGCATATCACTCTGATTGGCTGGTGGGCATGGCTTTAAGCAAAGTGCAGGGATGGCTAATTTGCATGTTTCTCTTTTATTATATAGGATATTGACTGAATGAATGAACTTTTAAAAAATTATTTTTATTGATTTTTTTTTTTTTAGAGAGGAAGGGAGAGGGATAGAGAGAAACATCAATCAGCTGCCTCTTACAGCACCCAGCCCACAACCTGGGCATGTGTCCTGACTGGGAATTGAACCGGTGATCTCTTGGTGCATAGGTTAGTGCTCAACCACTGAGCCACACTGGTGGACTATTTTTCATTAGTGTTTTCATTAGTATTCATATTTTGTAGGATAATATAGCTTTCTCTACTTAGGATGCCTTCCATTGACTGTATGGAAAACTCCTATTCATTCTTCTAAATTCTGTTCTGTTGTCACATCCTTTATAAATAGTTTCTAACTTCTCTTGTGTGAGAGCACATTTTATACTATTACTTTTCTGTTACCTGAATGTCTTCCCTATTGTAGTCTGAGCTGCTTACAGAAATGGATGGTGTTTCCTCATCTTTGTAGAGGGCCCAGCTCACATGTGTGCTTGAACCATTGGTTAAGTGGGTCATATAACCCAAGTGGCTCATGAGAAATTTTGCTTTATCTTGGAAGTTAGAATTAGGTGTAACTAAGAGAAAATGCAAATACAATTTATATGTTTCTCTTTCCCATTACATCCCATGTGTGCCTTTTATTTTATTCTAATTTTCAGCAAATTTGTCAAAGATGAAAGTGACCTTATCAGCTCTGGATACTTTTGAGAGTTCCTTCACACCTCTGGTAGTCATAGAACTTGCTCAGGATGTCAAAGATGAAACCAAGGAATGGCTGAAAAACAGAATTACCATGAAAAAGAAAGATGGAGGTGAGTAAAAGAAATATTACTCAGGCTTATGCTCAGTGACTAAATTTTTTTTCCAAGTGTGTTTTGCAGTTTTTATAGGTATATTTCTAAATTAATGTCTGTTTCTTTGGTCTTTATTATCTCAGAGAGGGAAAGAGAGGGAGAGAGAGATAGAAACTCAATGATGAGAGAGAATCATTGGTCAGCTGCCTCCTGCATGCCCCACACTGGGGATCAAGCCAACAACCAGCGCATGTGCCCTGACCAGGAATCGAACTGTGATCTCTTGGTTAATGGGTTGATGCTGAACCACTGAGCCACGTTGACTGGGCTAAACATCTACTCTTAAGATTTGGAAACCGACTAAAGAAAACTGTCATTAAACTTAATCAAACGTAGACGTTTATGGGGAAAATCATTGAAAATTATTTATTTACCTATTGGGAATCATTCACACAATCTGTTATAGTTCAATGTAATTGTGTAGCATTTGAGGTATTTTCACTGGGATATTTTATTTCAAATTAATTTTCTTAAAATTTGACCTGTTATTTTTTTTGGATTAAAAACTATATCCTTATTCTTTATAGTTAGTGCAAATTTATACAGAGCTAATAAATATTGAATTCTTGTCTCATATTTATTTCTAGTTTGAGTAACTGGCAAGCCACTTATTATTGCATTTTCCAGCTTTGACTTTTATTTCAAAAAGCTATAAAGAACCTGCCATCTCCAACTTACTTATATTTTCTACTTATTTGGAAAATGGATTTAAATGGTTAATATAATTTGTTTTCTTTCTACCAAACTAGAGACATAATATTTGTTTAGTAAGTTTTCATTTTTGAAACTTTTATGTTTGTCTCTTTCTGAGAGTGTACCTACCTTTTGTTTTCAAAGGTGCCCAGCTGTTGTTTAGACCGTTGTTAAATAAATATGAGAAAGAAACAGTGGAAAACCAGAACTTATATCTTGTTGGTGCCTCCAATATTAGATTGTTGCTGGGGGCAGAAGCAGTGGGATTGGTAAAGGAGTGCCATGATAACACCATGAGAGCCTTCACCTATGGGACCCGACACAACTTCAAAGGATTTGATGGTGAGTTTGGGACGGTTTCCAGCAGAATTAATTTATCAAAGAGAAGTTTTAATGAAGAGATCAGGGGTCAGCACACTTTTTTAGTAAAGGGCATAGAGAAATATTTGAGACTGTGCAGGTCATACAAATCACAATTATTCAACACTGCCATTGTAAAGCAAAAGCAATAGAAGGAGCTTTATATTTTGTTAAATTTACCACTTTCCTATTTTGCTTACTCCTTATGTTAGTTATTTATTGTTTGTATCATTATTTCCACAACCCCAGGTTATTTGAATATTATTAACTTTATGTTGGCTATTACTGAGAAAATAACTGGAAATTTTTGTTTTATTTTAGATAACAATGATGATTTTCTCACAATGGCAGAACGCCAATTCATTATCAAACATGAACTTGAAAATCTTAGAGCCAGAGATGAAAAAATGATCCCTGGTTACCCCCAGGCAAAGTTGTACCCAGGAAAATCTTTATGTAAGTGATTATCTCAACCAGCTTCATGAGTACATGTTCTAATGCAATTACTTTTTCTTCATAGACATAAATAACACATTACAGGAGCTTTATTTTTCCTCTCTTACTGAGAAACTTACACAGCTTTACAATAACTTATTTTTCCACGAACATATCTTTTGCCTTCGCAGATTCATTATGTTGCATGTATTATTACTTTTATTACATTTTTAATTGAATTTATTGGGGTGACACTGGTTAATACATTATATTGCATGTTTTTGATCAATATATTTGTCCTACATGGTTTGTACGTCTTATTATCAAGGACTCACAGCATTCAGTTAGCGTAAAGCTGGGTGTGAACGCCTGGACGTGTCACTGTTAGAATGAGCAAAGTTTCCTTTATGCCCAAGCATTGTCCTAGAATGAAACTCTGGAGGAATGGAAACGGAGACCTGGTCTCTTCCTAGGGCTTTCCCCACCTCCTCTCATCTCCTGGTACGGACACAAGCAAACGTAGAAAGGTTAGGGAGAGCCACACGGTGACAAGACCGGAATGAAAGCTGACAGTAGGCAATTCCACTTGAATGAGATGCTAGTTCGCAGGATGCGGGTGTTTATTACAATGTGTAATTCCAAGTTTGCCTCAAACCCAGATAGTGGCAAAGCCTCAGAGCATTTTTGCTGCCTCAAATACACTTTAAACACGTGAGCGTCTGTGTCCCCTAGTCTGGCTTCTTTTTAATAGTCAATTTAATACTTTCTAGACTTTAATGCTGTTTTATTATTACTAAAGTGTTATTAAAGCATAAATACATTTAACACTACCTTTCAGTCTTCACCCAGGAGGATAGATGCCTAGGAAGCAGTCTGTATTTAAATTTTCGCAGTTGTCACCAAATATACAGCTTGTTCCCCCAAGATGTATACATGCACATTGAATAATTATAAAGGCACTGCCTTTATTCAGTGTGAATGTATGCACTTTTAGGATACTCTATATTGTGGAGGGACACCCTATGTTTTAGAGCTGGTTTGTCAAAGCATGATCCAATCATAGATCACTCGTTGTGTTTGGTTGGTATATCTCTTAACTCTTTCTCTCTCTGTTTCTCTCTCTTTCGCATTATGTCAAGTCTCATGTGAACTTGAGAAGAGCATGTCTTGGTTCTTTATTGCCTGACTTGCTCGTGAACTGGGTTTTGCCATCTTCCTGAGCAATGCTGTTAACATGTGCTATGCTTCTTTCCCTTGCTCCCCTTGTTGACCTGAGTGGCTTTTAGGAGCTGTCAGGAAATTTGAATGTTGGTCCTCATCATTCTTGATTGTCTACATTTCCAGATGTCTGCATATGTCTTGATAATGATTATTTTGTGGCCGGTTTTGTTAGATTGGATCATGTTCTTCTAATAGAGAGATGAGAGATTAGTATGATTTCAGAAAAATTTTCTTCATCTGTGAAGAGTTCTTTGGTTGTATTTGCTTTGTTCTCATCTTTAGGTAAAAACTTTCTTGAAGGAAAGATGAGGCTTTTGTAAACAAGGTCTTCCCTTCCCCTTACTCCCTCCTCCCCTCCCTCACTTCCTCTGTTTTTTTGTAGTAAATATAAAAACAATAAAATCATTTAAATCATGATCATTTGAAAAACTTTTATACCACCTGAGATAAGAATCATATTAAGTTGCCAAGTCTATATTTTAAAGTTCTGCATTATTCTCTATCTTTAAGTCTTTCACAATTAATCTCTAATATGCCATCATGAATTTTGCACCATTTTAACTTTATAATCATAATTTCTGTTGAAGAAGAAATGGTATGTGCATAATTACAAACTGTGAACTATTTTCAGAGTCCAAGTAATAAAACTTAGAGAATTTAAAACTCGAGATGTTCATTAAGTTTAATCTAGAGAGATAAGTGGGAAAGCTAAGTTTCACCTTTGAGTTTTTTGGGAGCCGCTCCCCTTGGGGTAGCCTTCTCTCTGAAGCTGAGGCGGGGAGAGCTTGTACCCTGTTCGGTGTGACCCCCACGATGCTTTGAGAAACACTCTCATTTGCCTGAGGCTTAGTTTGATTTCTATTTTAAACGCAGTGATGATAATTTTGCTTGCCATGATGTTGTGTTTTCGTAGAAAGCTTTCATGAAGTAGATGGCGCCATGTGTCACTGTAGACATGATTTTGAGGCAGTGCTGTGAGCGGCATGCTTCAGGGCTCTCCCTCACCCACCACACAGCAAGCCCTGCGGAGGCCTGGGAGTGCACTGTGTGTCTTTGTTGGCAGTATTTGTCTTGGTGAGCATCTCGTCTCGTTTGCTGTGTGAGCTAAGATCTCTATGTATTCTCAGACTCTGCCTTCGCCTGTTGATCCCTCATAGTTAACAGTCATACAAATAACCGAATGACAGATTTTCTTTAGAAAGTGGAGTTAAAGGAGCCAAAAATGTCTTATGTGTTAACAGTATCTTCAGGGATGTTATTTAGATTAAAGCTGTGTCTTAAAATGTCTACCTGATGATTGATGGCATATGGCATATCTCATATTAGGCCTTTTATTATGTTATTATTCTTTAAGAACATTATGGTAATTTCCTCTGAATATCTTCTACATGCAAATGGATAGATTAGAATGTCAGGTATAATCTGTCTTTAAAATTATTAATTGTCCTTATAAGAATACTAGGGGCCCGGTGCACAAAAATTTGTGCACTCGGGGTGGAGGGAGTCCCTCAGCCCGACCTGTGCCCTCTCACAGTCTGGGACCCCTCAGTGGATGTCCTATGATGGCCCCAGTCTGCCAGGCGCCTTTTGTGCATGTGTGTGTGTGTGTGTGTGTGTCATCACTGGGGACCTGCCCCCAGCTGCATCTGAGGCTCAGAGCAGTCCTCCTGTGTGTGTCTACCTGCCGGGGGCCTGCCCCCAGGCACACCGTGGAGGCTTGGAGCAGGCACCCCCTCTATGTTGATCTCTCAGACTCTTGCCCTCCCCTGCATGTTGTTCTCTTTTTTGAGCTGTGACCAGGGCTG